>JABSTQ010000825.1:0-99378 GCA_013358835.2 Ixodes persulcatus
GAAAACGCATTCGTAAACTAATCCCGCTTGCGAAACCTTCTCCGAATCGAAGTGTGGCCCGCACTTTGGGAGATCTCGGTCCACAGCAGGAAAAAGACACCGCGCTATCGAACCTTAGAAACGAATAAAAACACCCTAGGAGAGACAGGGCGAGAAGGAAGAAATGGGTACTGGGGGACGAGGGGCGTCGCGAGGGGCTCCGACCTCCCGCTGTATCGCGTCGAGATCGCACGATCACGAGAGGAGGGGCCCCCCTGTTGATTATGACAGATTATGACGTATCAGGTCATAAGGACGACACTACCGGCGCGCCATCATCCGCAACCGTCTCTCCCGGCTCCTGGAGCTCGCGGCGGCGGCGACGGGAGCAAGAAAGCGTAGTGAACGTTGAGAGACTCGGAAGGATGGTTACGACACTCGCGAAGCGCGCTGCTGCACAAGAACGCGTGACGAACACACGGGACAGTTTGTTCTCGTATGTAAGGGACGAAACCCACGTTTCCACCGCGTTCCAAGTCTGCGTCCGTCGCCAAGAGTTTTCGTTACAACCAATCAAATGAGGTGCTCGAGATTGAGGTGTTCAACGCAAAAAGTGAAAGTGACAGACTATGCTAAAGACTAGAGTCAGTGTACCAGAAATTATTCTTAGAAAGCAATCCCTAACCGCAAGACTGGATTGGCTCACTCAGGATAGAATGTCCAGAAACTTAACTCTGCTGGCTTTCGCGTCAAGAAAATGCAAGTATCCTTGCACGATGACGGATGAATAGAGCGTCCATCGAGACTTTTCTCCAAGAAAAGGCTCGGCATCTCCTTTTCTCTGGATCCTAACGCAAGGAGAATAGTTCGAGGTAGGCACTGTCCACGTTAGCTCGAGAATAGCATGCGAAGTCTTCGAGGCAAGCCAGCATTTTTGTATGCCAGCCTTGGCAGTGCTTTCGCTCACAGTGTCTCCGTAAAAGTAGTTTCGTGCAAGCGAGCCCGAGATACACCCTTTGAGTGCCACGCGCCGGGTATACTCTGGCACGCTCCCATGCATGTTTCAGTTTGATTGGCTCCCTACCTTCCCTAACTGGGCTCTCGATTTTATTTGTATGGATAGAGGGACGTTTTCTCTACCTGTTGACGGCATGTGGAAAGTTAGGGGTCTTTGTCTCGGGATGCTCCTTCGTTTTTCCAGAAAGACGAATCTATGTCGTTTAACTTTGAGCTGTATGGTAAACATTGAGATCTAAAACTTACAATGAAAACTAAATAAAAAAAGTCGGTTATGGCTGTTCTAATTTGTGACCCCAGGGTGCAAGGCCGGGGTGCCATTTTGCATAATACCGTGTCTCGAAACGTATACTTCGAGAATAATATCCTAGGTTGGAGCTCGTCTATAAATATACCGATTTCATAATCCGTGCGACAGTTTTTCTCCAAGGGAAAAAAATTTGTGTTTGTCACGCAGGGAGAAAAAGAAGAAAAAAAAAAGCCGGCAGTTAAAGGGATAATGAACCTTTTTTTTAATGTTGATTTTTTTCCGATTCGTTTACCTACCCACATAATTATAATTTCCAAATTACCTGCCTTTGCTTTTTCCGGCACGCTAGTTTAGCCCGTCGCTAAATTCAGAATACTCATTGTGAAATCGGTAAGCCAAAATTATGTCAAAACCCACATTCCAATATTCCTAAACTTTTCAGTGCCGCGACGTAGGGGCAAGGCAGGCTTACAGGTCGAACGGGGCAGCCTAAAAATGGACTACGCCGAGCATTTTGTTTCGTACTGCTGTCCGGTGCAGGAGCGAGCTTCGAACAGCATTCATTGACAACATGAAAGTGCTCGTAACCAGTTGGGAACAAAGTCTAGAGCCAAAAGAGTGAACCCCTGCCTTCCGTTGACTCACTTTTTCACGGTTGCCAGTAGAGACTCCCTTCGGAAAAACACGGTGAGGATCGAAATTGTAAATTCAATAACCTCAGCGAACAAAAGAGTTTATTTGGGCCCAATAATTGGCTGCTATTTCAGTGATGTTTGTTTTGCGTGTTTAGCAATTTTCAGGCGAATCAAAGAGTATGGGAAAAACAAAAACGCCAGAGTGCCCTTTTAAGCCCGAGTGTTAAATACTTCATAGAGTGTACAGTCTATTTACGTCCTAAGGCATTATAGGCGCACCTCCTCTTCACACTTCACTCGTATACGAGCGGAATAGTTCAGAAATGTGCACATAAACCCGGAGGAAAAACAGATCCCTGTGTTCATTCATTTTAAACGTCAGAACACACACTAGACAAAATTGTTGTCAGCTACGTGGTAGCCTGCGGCCGTCCTCGTTAAAGCACGTGTGCTCTTGTTTGTGCAAATTGGCGCGCGTAGGCATCGTATTCAGAACAAAACTAAATGTATCTTCTTTTTAACTTACGTAACGCATTGTGCAGCGGCAGCTTCGGGGCACGTGGAGCACCTGGAGCGAAAGCTCGCGCTCCGAAACCCGGGGTGCCCGTTTCGATCTGGATGAGCATCGCACCGGCGTGCGGTTGTCTAGCCCTACGGCGTGGTGCACGTTAAAGACCCCAGGCCAGCGGTTGTACTGCACTGGCTAGATTTCTCATCTACAGCGCCGAGGCAGACTAAGTTCGGGCTGTATCAACATACACACACCCCAATGAAGAGAGAGTTCTATAGCGAATTGTTTCCAAAGGCCCTGTATGGCTCCGGGCGCGCGTTACAAGAGCATGTTTCAATATAGCATCTCGAGCTTCCGATACCAGTATCTTAAAACGAAAACAGGATGTGCTAAAGATGTCCCGCAACCCGATGCTACGATAGCGTAGCAAGACTTACGGGAGTCACGATCGAGAGTGTCAATACGCCATTCCTGGAGGCACATAACGCAAGGAAGGGGGTATTCACTGGCGGCCATAGCTCCACGGTTCCCAAATTGTGGTCCGCGAATCCCTAGAGGTCTGTGGAGACATCGGTGGGGGACCGCACTGATTCGGGGATTAATCCACCGGGACAGTTAGGGCAGAAAAAGGGGGTTGAAATCGTCGGAACAGAGTTTTCACGAGTCACCGCGCTCCCTTTCCTGAATTTAGTGTACATTGAGCGCAGGCTTTCTCGGAGACAATTAAAGCTCAAGTATATGTTGCCTTTCTTAACTTGAAACTGCGACAGCGCTTTGTATAGAAAGGAGGGACATGACTCAAGCCCGGACCAGGGCTCCCCTAGCTGCAAACATATCATTTTCATCGGTAGGTACCTTCTAGCCGCTCCACTCAGGTACGTTCGCTCAAGTTTTGCGCCACGGAAAAAGCTTGCGGAATTTGTAAGAACCTTCAAACCCCCATCGAATAATGACGGGCACACTAGATCCGCGCAATTCGTCACAATGCTTCCAGACGAGTAGGCGGCGACAACCGCTAGGGGGCAGCGAACAATCAGAGAGCCCTGTATTACAGAAGATTCCCAACTGCTTGATCGGGGTCACTTGGTTTACGGGCCGCGTTTGCAAACACGACTAAAGGTGACGAACGCGTTGGTCGTCCGCGAGCCCCTCCCCTTTCCGCCTGCTTTCCTCCTAGACCCGCGATAACGCAGCGCATGCGCACATGCGAAAACAATATACGATGGAGGCATCCGCCATTAAACTGCAAACGATCCCCATGGTTTGAGTTGCACCCTCTCTACTATCTAGGCTCTCTACGAACAATATCCGACAGAGGCGACGCCGCCGGCGTTCTCCTTTCCCATGGAGTCGTCCGCAGGATGCCAAAGGCAAGAACCGCGATTATACTTAGCCGGATTTGACGACTTAAGTGCTCACCAAGTTAAGGCGACATATGTTCCTAGGTGTATGTACCACGCTGTTGTCATATAGACGCACTCAACGGGTCTTCACGAATTAACACTCCGTTCCAGCTTAGCTCCCAGCGCAGCAACGGGGGACGGTTCACCTCTTGGAAAAGAGCGTTCGTACGCATCATTCCAGGACGTGAAATGAATTTTTTAATTATGTAGCAGACGATTGCCGTTGATACTTCCACAGCAGACGCAATGTCTCTCTTCGACTCCTCTGCCCCTCTGCGCAGCTTCCGCGCGGAGTGATATACGAAGTGAGGGCGAAGTCGCATTCTATCGCCGGCGTTGATTGGCCCCGGCCACCAGTAGCTCTGCTAGGAGCTAAGCTGAACGGAGTATAATATAGTTGGGGGAGGAGGAGATCCGCCGCGTAGCAATATTTGATAAGAGAACACATTCGGTATAAGCTGGCGCTTGCACGCGTTATGAGCGATTGCAATCGCTTCACTCAAATATAATAATAATAATAATAATAATAATAATAATAATAATAAATAATAATAATAATAATAAATTTATTGACCATTCAGACGAGAGAAGTAGGATGTGAATACGGGTACATCAAAGCAATAAAGGCTTGTGTGATGACACCCTAAAAAAAAGGACATGTGTGTCTGCCTAGGTACAAAATAAAGTAAAATTCACACACAAAAAATAACATTTAAACTAGCAACAATAGCATTGTACTACACACACGAGTATATCACACATCTATTCTCTCTCTTCTGAACAGGGTACAGTTTAACTACGTGTCCAAATTTAAGCACTTGAGTTCTTGTTTCAGCGTCTTCAATGATGTAACTTGGTAAATAGAGTCCGGGAGGGCGTTGAACAGAAACGGGACATAGTACTCCCGCATACATTTGCCATATCGAGTGGAACAAAGCTTCACTTCGAAACGAGAGGTGCGACGCAATGTGCGGGATGAAAACTGGTTGTTTGAAATCGCTGTTCCAAAAGTACCGACGCACAACCGTCTGAATAAACAGAGAACGAAAATTCGTGTAGTTTAAGGCTTTTAAAGATGTCAGCAGTATTTATACAGATCCGTATTATATGCAACACTGTTAATATTAATAATAATAATAATAATAATAATAATAATAATAATAATAATAATATAATAATAATAATAATATCTTTATTTGGCACTGGAAAGCCACGGCACCACGGAAAGGCAGCAGCCCGTACATTGGAGGGATGCAATGTGTATGTATACATACGTACCCACCCAATAAGCGTTCACGCAGAAGAAGCCACGTTGTGAATGGCAGGCTATCCTCGTACTACGTACACGAAACAAAATGCACAACCGCGTGAACAAAAGTGGCAGCTCGGCGAATGACTGAAATATAACTGAAAAACGGTATGGCGAATCTCTATCCCATATTAACTAAGCTTTAAAGTCGCAACGCCTAAATGCTACGGAAGCGTCGATCGCTTGAACCTTTACAGCAAATTTTCAGCGAAAATTAGACTCGGCACGGCAACACTGGCTTTGAAGGCGAGGATGTACACTCCGGCGGACGATGGACGTGAGGCAGTCACACTGCAGCAACCCGCGTTATTTTTGTCCTTACCGGGCGACTGGCAGCAGCAGAACCGCGCACCCCCGACTTCACAGCGACTAATCACGAAGGAGTCAAGCGATGCGTCTGATTGCCTTCAACGCTCTTAGTATCCAAGAGGCCTTGGTCGTAGGAGTGCGTGGTAAGCTCTCCATAAAGAGCTGACTCGCGTCTTTGCCATTCGCAAGTGTTGCGGACAAATTCCAGCATGTTGTCATCTACCTATCTTTCGAGCAAGATGAGTAAGTAAGTCTGCCAACGAACTCTAATGCCAATATTATATCGACCAAAAAAAAAAAAGAAAGAAAATACAACCACCTAACTATGTTTGGCATACGCGTGAGGATATCTAAAATGCACCTCTGCTCCATCATGAGATATACAACGTTATTGGAACGCACCTGAATAGTTAACCCATCACGGGTATTGGCGGGAAACCAGAAAACCTATCACTTCCTTAAAAATTACAGGAAGATCCATTGGTGGATTCTTAGGAAACGCGTTAGCATAACCGTTGGGAAACGCCACATGCGTTCTTGTTTAGGAATCGCTAACGCTGACCCCTTCACTTTTCTGTTTGGTTTTTTTTTTCTTTTGCTTCCTCTATTTTAGCTGCCCTTTTTTTTTTTTTTGACCTCGTGACGGGGTTAGTTTTAGCGTTTCCCAAAGGGGGACGTGTGGCGCTTCCCAAGGGTCATGCTAACGCATTCCCCAAAAGTCCACGAACGGATCTTCCTGTAATTTTTTTTCACCCTTTTCTGTACTCTGCCTGTCAGAGTACGTCGACGCCCTTGGATACGGTCATCCGTATCGCTCGTGGAAAGAGTCACATCCATACCACTAGTGGAAGGAACGGCATTCATCGTGTTAACTACTCACACACACACACACATCCCAGCCTACGCACCGCTACTACGGAAACCCAGAGCGAAAAACAACTGAGCACACCCGCATTCCACCGCGCCGCAAAGCCTCCCCCTCTCTGGCACCGCGCCATCTGTGCGACGCTCCTTTGACGAAAACGAAAGAGCTCGTTTTGACCAAAACCCGGTAGTGTCTGTCAGCTTGTCAGCGCCGGGTAAAGGGAGAGGTTGATGCGTGCTGATGTCAGCACTTCGGACCAATGGGAGCGTCGCACGCGTCGCCCTCTTTCCCTAGTTCTCACTCTCTCCTCAACGCTAAAAAAACAGAAAAACACCGCCGAGTTTTTGTCAAGATGAGCGTCCTAATTCTAACGCATTTCAAAATTGTTCGACGACCAATGAGATTTATCCGATAGGAAGGGATTAGCATTGGTTTTTTCTCACCCCCTTTCACCCCTTTCCATTAGTTTAGGACCCTGACAATCGTCTATGGCCGCCTTCCAGTCGTTTATTAATGCTTTTCCTCTCCGCTTTCTTCTGCACGCTTCCGTCGCCTTGCCGCTGCAGCACCAGCCAAACGACGCTTACGCTCTTCCTCTGTCTCGGTCTGAAGTCGCCGACGCGTGGCCTCAACCTCCTTCCGTCGTCGCTCTTGGATACGGTCAGCCATATCACTCGTAGAAAGAAGCACACCCACCGCCGGAGCGACAACTGAGCCACTGAGCTAGGCCGCATTCCAAAGCGGCGCGGCGCCTACTCGTCTCTGGTTCCACGCCAGCTGTGCGATGCTCGTATTGGTCCGAAGCGCTGACGTCAGCACGCGTCAACCTCTCCCTCTCTCCCCGCCGCTGACCAACGCGCCGACACGATACCTCCTCACCACCCCACTTTCCTCGCGACGTCATGCATGGCGCTGACAAACGGACGCACGGACTGACACCGGCGGGTTTTCGTGAAAACAAGCGTTCTAATGCTAACGCATTAAAAGAAAAACGCTTGCTGTCATTTGCTTGCTGCGCTCGGCGTCAAATGAACATTCAGGAGGTGCACATACGAGTGCCATTCACGCTTGTGCTAATTACCATACCAAAACGAACGACGGAAAACACTCCCAATGATAGGGGTCCCACGAGCAGATAATATCTTCTTGTTGAGACTAATTTACTCTCAGAAAGAAAAACAAACGCTGGGCAACCAGAACGCTTAAGGCACGGCAAGACCGGTAATTTTGGCGTACGTGCTCCGGTCACAAGAGCCCTGACACATTGGGCGGTGCGGTTTAGCCTGGCGTAGAATACAAATGGCGCGCCTAATTGACTCGAAACATGTCCAGTGCATTCATAGAACGCGTTCGAATAAATACCGTGAATTTTCCGACGTGACCGTGCACTCCAATACGGATGCCTCACGCCGTGAGACTTTCCATATAGAATTGGTGGGTTGAGTAAAACGTCATTCGTCAAAAAAAGTGGAGTGCCTCGCAGCTCGGCAGTGCGGGGAGCGAAAACCAGTCGTTCAGAGTCCGACATTACCGGTTCAAACACCACTCGTGCCTGTTGCGATATGGAGAACAGTTATGCGGAAGTGCATTCGTGTTGTCACTATAGTGTGCTACATAATAATATTCCAGCTTAGCAGCCTCGCTGCAGACCCCAAATCGTTCCTTTACGATATTTCAATATTTAGTGACAGCGTCAGGGGATTATAGCTTCACTGTCTCTAAATGTTCACATTTCACACTAACTTAGTGCTTCTCTAGCGCGACAGTTCGTGCAAATAAGAAATTTCGAGGGTCTAGATTTCGCGATAGCGTTTTCAATTACCTCTCAGCTGAAGTAGAATAGGTAGAGGTGAACAGTGAACCAACTCTACCCGCTGACACGATAGAAGCGCCTTGTTGGATAGTAGCGACATTCATGGCACGTTATGAGTCCCCGCGACTGGCAGCAGACAATCGGAACACATGTAGACTTACTATGTCTCGATGGACTGTCTCGGAACACACAATTGCTTAGTCAACAAGCACTAACGCTGAAGAACATAACAAATTCAGAAATTCAAACATGTTAGATGTCATGTTTGTGAAGAGAGCTGGTTGAATGTTCGGGACAAACAGAAATAAATGAGAATACAAAAGTGAATAAGCGAAAATTGGAAATTACCGAATACCCAATGGACAACTGCGATAGCTTATCGGTCGTAGATTAGGAATATACTTACGAAGATAATTTTTCACACGGTGACCGGTACATCACAAACAGCAGCACCGGTTCGTTCAGAGTAGTCGAAATATAACAAACATATGACACGTGAAACACGACGGTAACTTCGCACGAGCGAATTGCTACCTTTGAAGTTTGTGAAGACTCTCCGATGGGCATTATGGTGGTAAACTTCGGGTTCTACTTTAGATGGTGACGCCTGCCCGAGTGACATGTAGGCAGGAACCATGCAGCACAGGTATATGCGCCGCTGACACGATGCCTGAACCAGCCTAGCTAGCGACTGACAAAATTAAAAAGGGCAGGGAGGAGCGTCAGTTGTCCCGCGTCTAACGCCAGCTTCCTACCTTCGACAGTGCTTCGGCGTCTCGTGTATCTCGAGCACGCGCACGCAGCCAAGGCGGAGGGCATGAAGCGCGTGGAGGCCGTTCTCACTCTGCCAGTGAGCGTCGCCACGCGTACGCGCAAAAATAACAAGAATTCCAATGTCAATATCTTCGAGGCTACCGACGCTTGACTTTACGAATACCCAGCCGCCTACTGCGCAACGAAAACATGAGCATCATTCATAAAGCGCTTATGCTCAGAACCACAGACAACGCTCATTTCGATGAGTATCTGGAGCTTGGGAACGTTCCACGTCGTCATTCGAATAATAAGCGCGACAAATATGGGCGCTGCGGACGTGCATTATCGAACCATCGCGGATTCAGACGCCATGGGGCGGTGTCGGCGGCGCATGCAGCTGCGATGCGCGCGGCAGAGAGCGCGCAATTGAACTTGTAAATAAGGCAAAAATGCCGAAGGAAACGTTCGTGTTCGCTTGCCATTAGGGGGCGATCGCGAACCGGCGATTATTTCGAATATGCGGGCAATTAAGCTATTGGAGATCGTTTATTCAAAGGCAAGCGCCGGCCCAGCCGAATGCGCCCTATCGCGCTTAACGACGTTTCCAAAGTTCGGAACAGCACAGCAGCGAGCTGAATCCGATTGACGGCGCACAGAGGCGCTTCGGAGGCAGTGCACGGGAGCTTGTGAGCGTGGAAAACAAGGCACAGTCGGCATTTGAACCGCTCGATTCATTCGAGAACAGGGCGTCCACTCGTGAACAATAAACGGAAGTAGGCACGGATAACAAACGACCACGACCGATCGAATCGGAGCAGTGCAAGTTTTGGCCGAACCTTGAAGGCTTACATTAAACGAAGCAATTAATAAACATGAAATAAAAGCAACGCTGGTTTACCTTAGAAAGAAATCCCATAAACAGTGTTTCGGAATAAAATTTGACATAAATAAACGTGGCCACGTCGCGAGGGAACAGGAAGTTTGCTGCAACTAACGGCGCTCGGGCACATATTGATTTGTGGTGCTCGCGACAAAGTGCACTACTTAATAGATGGGGGACTACAATGCATCGGGGGTTTCTTCCGCTGCAAACAAGTCGGAACGTCGGATACATCTAGAGCCTTCATAACTTACACGGAACTCCAATGGAAAACTCTCTGTCAAGTAAACAGAACAATATCAATTAATTTTTATTAGAAAACAAAAAACGGCACTACGTAATATTACCATTAAACAGAACTGGATTATTTTAACGCAATATCGACAGGCGCCACAGTAGTAGCCATTACTCCAGCTGAATGCTCGTTCTTAACAGCGCACTCATCGCAATGAAGGCGATAACAGGGCAGTCCCTAAGGATCATCCCTGGGTTCGAACACCGCCCCTGCCCTTTTCAATAAAGATAAGCATCGTGCCGGCGTGTGTGCCTGTAAGCACTATTCTGTGATGCGCGGTAAAGGGAAGCTGAATCACTTTTCGTCCCGGGACTTCAGTTATCGCACTTATCTTAGACAGAAGTACACGTAAACTGCATTTATTTTGAAAAATACGTGCAGGGGCATGCGGCGATCCTCTCTGTCGCCTGTTATCTGTCCAGAGCGTCATGACGTCACAGACGGCATCCCCCGAGCCAGCTTATACTTCGTCTCACCCTACGATGGACTAAAGGCAGAAGCTACGAACCGCCAGATCCAATCACGAGCCACTTAGACATTGCGTGGTATTTCGCTTCGATGCACGTATCGGTGCCCGCGTCCCGGATTACTGATGGGGATGGGCGGACAGTGGTTCGGATCGAGCAATGAGTGACTCAACAATTTTACATTGCAAAGAAAGCCACGACGTACTGGCTCTTTGCAGTGTCGAAGCTATAAAAATCACGCAGCGTTTTTGGATTCGGAGCATTATTTGTCCAAACCTAATCAATGCTAAGTGTGTCATAGTTTAGCGTGGAACGCAATTGAACCTGGCGGCCCGTGGCTTTGGCCTTTAGTCCATAGTTGGAGGAGACGAAGTATAGTGGCGAGAAAGGGCCATCTGACCTCGCTGATGACGTCACTTGTGTTCGTTTTTCTCTCCGCTCTCGCGCTTTACTCCCCTCGGCGCGCCGCAACGGGCGCGTCTACGTCGAATGCATAATTGGCTATTTCGACGCTCCTTGGTACCAACACGATCGAAAGCAAAACTTAAGACGCATAATTTTTAAGGTGCCTACATTACAACTTTTACTGTTTGTTCGAATTCAAGGACCTCTTCAGCTTCCCTTAAAAGGCCCCAGATTAGCAGTCGCACCACACCGGCTGAGCGTCTCACCTACAGTGTGTACCGGCGTCGCCATACCTCAAATGCAGATCGACTTCACGCAATCTAAACATTTAACTTTTTTTTTTTTTTTGAGAGAGAGCGGCAAACAATTTGGCGCAAGTCGTCGATGAACGCGGCCAATCGTCACGTCGCACCTCGCAAAGGATCCACCCCTCTGAACCAGAACAGCTTCTTCTCGCGAACCCTCGGGCAAGCTCCCATGCAGCCGACGCGCCAGGGAAGCTCTCTCCCCGTTCGGGCAAAAGCAGAACCCGCGCCTGCATGCAACGAGCGGCGACTCCGAGACGAATCCCTGACGAGAGACGAACAGGCCAGGGAGGAAGGCCGGCCCCAAGAAAAGCGGCGGACAGCCGGAACGCTGTAGGCAGGAAACTCGTCCAGATTGAGTGGGCGCGGGGATTACGGCCCGCGGAGGAGGGGGAAGCATCAGTCGTCGGCTGGCCACAGGCGGCCCTCCCGAGCAGGAGGCACCGGGTTTGCGCCAAGAGAGCCGCGGGCTGGACGGCGCGTGAATCTGCCGCGCGGTTTGGACCGCCTGGTTGCATACGGGTGATCCGTCTCAATCGGGGAGCGTGATGGAGCGGCGGGAATCTCCGTGGCCGCCGCCGCAGCAGCGGCAGCGCGCCTGCCTTGGCTTCTGGCAGCGGATCATCGCAGGACGAGGAGCCGCAGGCAGCGAGTCGCTGCAGGCGCGAAACGGGACGCGAGGACTTAGCAAGGCGCCCCCCCCCCCCCCCCTTTTTTTTTTTCTTTCTCTCGAGCGAAATAAACGAGACAGAAATCGTGTTTGTGTACTCAGAAGCATCTTAGAAGCAGGGGGGTTCGAGTCCCGTGGTGTTGCCAGAAATCGTGAGACGCAAAACACACAGACATGCAGGAAAAGAAAAACACGAGCGAGGCAGTGGTAGTTACAACACTTTCAAGAAAAAATGGTGTAAAAGGGTGTATCGTTACACCCTTTGTCCCATATAATACACCCCAAAACTTCAATTCGACGTACAGCGCCCTACAGTCGAACAGACGGCGCGAAATTTTACGAGGGGCTTGATAGCCGTGTGGTGCAACTTATTAAAATAGCTAATGTACGTTTTACTGACTACAAAAAAATAATCGGGGTTTTCTTGGCCGTACTGTAAAAACTCGGTGTTTTCTTTATGTGGTCTTTGATACGTTCTTTAGCTATTTAAAAAGTTATATCGCACCGTTATCAAGCCCCTCGTATAAATCTGGGGCCGTCTGTCCGACTACAGGGCTCTGCACGTCGAAATGAAGTTTTGGGGTGTATTATATGGGACAAAGGGTGTAACGATACACCCTTTTTCTTGGAGGTGAACAGTAAAACATAAACAAAACTGAGGCACAACGCTGGAACTTTGGCCCTCAGAAGTTTTAACCGGGAGGACGGACACGCCGTTTCCTCGCCCGTGCAACGAATTGAAAACAAATAAAAAACGGACTGGGTTCGAAGGACGGGCATCACATTCGCTCAATGTAGCAGCGAATTCGGCGAGCGCTGTTGAAAACCGATCTCCAATAGAGTATAGTTTCGCCCAGATTAGCGAAGCAAACTCCTCATTGGCCGACACCAGAAAAGCGATCCAAGAAAGAGAAGCCCAACGGCTTCCCCCGGGGCGCTACTTCACCGCGGCAGCGAGACGAGGCCCTTCTCACAAAGGGAGGCAGCGGTGCGGCGTCGCCGGAGAACGGTCACGAAAAAGAAGGCGCCGTCGCCTCAGCGGATCCCCCGGAACCCCGCGCGTCTTCGAGGAGGCCAAGCGCAAGAAGAGCCCGTCGGATTATGTGCTGCATGCTCCGAGACCGTACAAGCACATTCAGCCGCCCGGGAAAAGTGGCGAGGCGGAGGAACAAGGCGGATGATAAAAACCCCAGGAAACTTGCTCGGTGGCATTAAGCCCCTGGTGCAAGCGACTTCATGAAACCAGTCGGCAACTGTAAGCGACTGTCCACCTCTCGGCGCGCCGCAGAAAGGGCACCCAGCGTGCCCCGTAAAGATAAAGAAACTCTTCTTCGGAGAAAGTCAAATACGTAAGGCAAGAGGCGTCCCAATAGCGGCGGGTCTATACGCCATAACAGGGTCCTCCAGCTCATCGACAGAGATTAGAACCCTGGCGAAGGAGCGAACGAAGACGCCCTTTCAAGTTAATCACGGAAACTGTCTGGACTGGAGCAAGAAAGTAGTAAAGATACCCGGGCTTAGCGGGAGGCGACACCGGGTCGGCCTTAGTGCGCTCGCGGGCCTCTCGGAGGGGAACCCCATAATGGAAGTCCCAAACAAGGTCTCGGCTGAATCTCCAGAGGGCTTAGAAAAAAGCGCCGAGGGCCGCGCCGTCGGAGGAGGCGCGACGCGGTCCTCGTTCAGGAGACGTCGAACCAAACCAAGCAGAAACACGGTCACATTTTGTCGGTGCACAGCAGCCTGTGTCCCACAAACAGTTAGACCCATCCATTGAAAAACCCGCGGATGTGATGACTACCCGACCGTCCGTACAGTCGTGTTCTTGAAACGTATGTAAAAGGACCTGATGCGACGTGTTCATATTTAATTTAAGGAAAGGTAAATTCAGGCCAAGTATTTTATAACGAAACTATACTCTGTTTCACCTTATGATGTACCGCAGGAAAGGCTACAAGCGCGAGCTCCTTGCTTTGGGGCACATCTCAGCGGCACAAGCTCTCGTGACTTCAGAGCGGCTGCCAACGCTATGAGCTCGCGCTTCTAGCCTTCGCTGCGGTACAACATAAGGTGAAACGAAGTATAGCTGAAACAGACACTAAAGCGTGAAAAGCAGAAGTATCGGTCGTCGCGACCTAAAGCTATTCGAGTAAAGCGCCGTCATACCGCAACAGCTGAGCTGCAGTATATATACATATAACTTGTCTTACTCGAGAAGCTAGAAAAAACTTGGGGTAATCAGCTACCCCATCTACGCGCCCTTCCTCGAAAAAGTACACAAACCTAACTGAACTTCATTATTACAACGATGTCGGTCTTTCCATCCATCTTTAAGCGGACACCGCCCCGTTATATCCGCAACCCAATTTCGTCGTTTTGATTTCAAGTAGACCAAAATGCAGCTAGTGAAACCCAGACGACCCCCGGTGGAATTTTCCAGATCTTGAATCAACGAACGCGTATATTCTTCCACTGTCGAGAGGCGGTATACTTTCAAATACCGAGGGTTCTCGAACCCGCACGCACAAGAGGCCCACCCCCCTCCCTCTTTATGGTCTGTTTTCAAGTTACTGTTTTTCTTTTTCAGCTTGCAATCGTAATGCTTTGCAATTGAGCTCTCCCCGAAGACCTCCCGGGCTTCGCAAAGAAGCGAAAAGTGGCACAGAAAAAGAATGCGCGCTCTGCACTCTTTGAGGGCCGCAAATCCCCGCACGGAGAAACGATACGTCACAATTACGCCGCATTTGTCAATGCAGACACGCGTAGTCAAAGCCGGGCTACTCGAGAGCGCTCGTGACCCCGCTGCGTATTGCACCCGACTCGCGTGGGCTGCGCATTTCCATGCATTCCGGCTGTTCCCAGTTCCGCATACTACACCAACCCCCCTTTTTCCAAATCAAAGAAGAAAAAAAGCAAAAAGGAGGGCGCATTGTCAGCAATAGGATACCGGCATCCATAAAGATTACATACGGCTAGTCCAAATTCTCCGTGTGTATAAAAAACCAGGTCCAGGGAACGCGCGAGTGGCTTACGAGCGCCGCGCAACCCCAAGGCTCCACTCTCGCTCGACTACACTCCGTTCGAATATCTACTGCCTCCGTTTTCTTCTCCCTGCCCAACGTTGTTTTTTTATTTGTTTTATTTATTTATATTTTTAACAGCATTAGTTTGTGCCTTATTTCAGAACAGGGTACGTAAGCTGAAAAAAAAAAAAAAAAGGTAAAACACCCCTCCGATCGACGTGCTTTGAGGAAATGCACGAAAAACGGGGCGAAAACGAACTATTCAGAAAAGAAAGAAAGGGTTGAAAACGCAAAGGATTACAAGAAAACAGGTTTCTTTTTTTTTTACGTGTATTTTGGGCAAAATGATGAAGCGCTATAAATCAAGTGGCCCCCTCGCCACCTCAGCCGGAGGGGGCCAGCGTACGTGCGTTGGCGTGAACGTGCAGGCTGGCATATGGGCTGGTGCAGCGCATGCAAAGGCGTTCGCGTTTCCAAGGGCAGTCAGAAGGCGGATACATTCCTCTTGTACACTTCACACTAGCTTAGCGTGCCTCAATGGCTTTCTGTTTAGGATGATGGCACGCTTTACAGTATACCAGATGCCGACAGTACGCGCTCATAGGGAAATCTCGAAGAAATTGCCAGAAACAAAATGCCACCGTAGCCAATACCACCTAGGTGACAAGAACTGCGCTTTCCCCTCCAAACGCATCACTGCATGCACTTATGGATGGATGAATGAATGAGGCTGAACCCTTTGAATCGGGCGGTGGCATGCGCCACCTAGCAACGCCACCTAGCCCGCCACCTAGCCCGCATCAGCGTCACCACCAACGCGTCTTGCAGCGTCTCAGAACAAGCGCGACGCTATCAGATGGCAGCGCCAAGACATATACGCGTCTGCTGCTTTACGACGTACTCGCTTCGACACGTTAGCCACTTGGGGAAGGTCGGGGATACATCAACGATGACGTAATGCGCAGGCCGGGAGACACAGCTTGACGCGCCCGAGAAAGAAAGGGGAAAAAAATGCAAATAAGCGTTTAGAACAAAATGATCAGGGCCGGCGAGCTAGAAACAGCGTCTCAGCTGAGACCGGGGATAAAAAAGCGCTGCCAAAGCCAGGGCACGAGCTGAGCGGGGCTCAAACCGCGTCTCAAAACGCTTGCGCGCCCCAGCCTTTGCGGCGCTTTCTTTCAGCCAATCTCAGCTGAGACGCTGTTTTCGCAAGCCGGCCCAGGTGTCATCACCTTAGGCAGAGCGCACACGAAGGCACCGTATTCTGGCTCAAATTTTTCAGCGTCCATCGCTATCTAAGCTTTTTCGGGGCTAGCGTCCTGAAGAAAAAGAAGAGAGGGTGAGAGAGATAAATTAAAGTTATCGCCCTACATACAGACACTACATCGCGGTCTTTACACAGCGCTACTAAGGTTTATCGTAAAGCGGATAAGGATCTGAAGCATTTCTGCGCGATTCACAGCCAACCCGATGATGAAGAAGAGCTCATTGTTTCTCGTATTCTTTCTCGCGCACTACATAAGTACCGCTATCAATAACTAGAGATACCCCGCTCATTCACACTGGAAGCGGATCCGCCAGTACAATCGCACGCGCACTCGATGACATCAAGTGCGCGTGCAATTGTACTGGATCTTTATACAACCGCGTTCGCAACCGCTTTGCGAACGCGGATCCGCTTCTATACTTCATCTCACCTTAGCACGGACTAACTGCGAAGGCTGTGCAAGCGCGAGCGGCTAGCTTCGACTGCCTTGACTGGAGCAATCTCTGCACGAGCGCTCGTGCAGCCGCCAAGGCTTCATCCAAAGCAACTATACTTCGTCTCACCTTAGCATGGACTAACCGCGAATGCTGTGCTAGCGCGAGCGGCTAGCCTTGACTGCCTTGACTGGAGCACTCGCTGGACGAGCGCTCGTGCAGCCGCCGAGGCTTCATTCGAAGCAACTATCTCGCGCTTTTAGCACGCGCGGCTAACAATAGTCAATACTAACGTGAGACGAAGTATAGTTCGGGCTTTTGGCACGCGCGGCTAACAATAGTCCATGCTAAGGTGAGACGAAGTATAGTGTGAATGAGCGGTACGGGAGCCAGAGTTGCGCATCTGTTTTCCACGTGCCGCCGCGCCGCTATTCGCCGAAATTCGATCGCGTGATGAGCCGGATCAAGCGCCGTGCAGGAAAGTAGACGTTGCGCGCGCCCCGCCGAACGTTCCCCTGCTTTTGAGCGCGCCGCGCGCCTCGAACGCGCGGCGCCGCTATTCGCCGAATTCAGTCACGTGAGAAGCTGGATCAACATACCATGCAGGAAAGACGGCGCTACGGAGATGAACGCGCAACTCTGGCTCCCGTAGGGACCCTACACAGGAACTCTATCAATAACAGGCCCGCGGCGCCATTTATCGGACAACCCAGCGGACTGGATAAAGCGGTAAATGACAGGCAGCCTCATCGTCCAGAAGGGCGTCTTTCAAAGAATTCCGATACCACGCGACCGCCATGACGCGGATCACGAGAGAGGAACAGAAAAAAGAGGTTCACCATTCGCAAAAACGTGACACACAGCGCGTCGCATCTGCATAGTACACGCATTTATTCCGCCCCCCCCCCCCCCCCCCCCCATCTTCAAACACGCCGAGTTCCCGGAACCAATATAGACAAGCAAGTAAAAGATGAAACAACAAAGACTTCAGCCAAAACAGGGAAAACGGTATAGAAACGAGAAAGAGCTTAACCGGCATATTCTCCCACGTGCACAGCACCATCTCTTTGAGGAGGGCGTCTGCCTACCGCCTGCGATCGTAACGCATAAAAACAATAACAGTGCAGCACTCGCAACGCAAATAGGGGAACAAATATAAAAGAAGAGAAAAACGCTGCCGCCCCTTCTGCTTATTCGGTTATTATTCCCGAGGATGGTGGAGATGATGATGATGATGATGACGCCGCGCTGGCGCATTGAAACCGGATCCAGATCCAGATCTATGATTATGAAGGCCGCCCGGTCCGCATCCCTACCAGGGCCCCTATTATGGAGAGCCCGTATTCAAAATCCCCTTCACGCGCCCGCGAGCACAAGCAAAGATGCAAACGAAACAAACAACGCAACCACTGCGCAAAAAAAAAGAAAAAAAAAAGAAAGGAAAAAAAAAAGCGAACGAAAGAGGTAATAATAATAATAATAAAAAAAAAAGCCGAGTCAGCCTGCAAGCCTTTCGCTGGGAACGTAGGTCTCTCGACTCCTTCTCTTGCGATTACTCAGTGATACATTTTAGAGGCAGAATTTTTTCCTTTTTTAGACAGTATGTGCCTGCTATGGATGGGATGTTTATCTCCCGAAGCGCGCGGCCGTGGACCAAAGGAAATCCAGACTGGTTCCATATATCTGCTGAATCATACCAAATTTCAAACCAGCATCCTCGCGCGCATGCGTCAAGAAAAAAAAAATAAAGAACAGCAGTAGCGCACTATCGTTTTCGCTCTCTCCATTTCTTCGCTTGCTTTCCGAGATGTATTACTGAGTTTTATCTAGACCCTTCGCCGGCAAGTATGATACATCGAAGCGTCATTTCAAAATAACGTCAGCAGCAGTGTCCGAGAAGCTCTAAAAAAAAGTGTTTAAACAGGAATCACTTACAAAATGTCTCGGTGACGCGTGAACCTCGTCGCTGTAATTTCTGACTTAGGCAAAATTAACGAGCCATTCATAGACACAACGAATCGTCAGATGCTGTGTAAACATTTGAAGAAAGAGAGGAAACAGGAACGGGACGCTAAGAATCTGACCTCCTTTATGAAGCAGGCTATTTCATCCTGAAGGGAAATAGCGCGAAGAGAAAAATATAAAACACGAAAGCCGGATAGCATACGTGGTATGAACAACAGCAAAAAAAAAAGTAAAATCATTCGATTACAACAAATAAAATAAAAAATTAATAAAAACTTGAACGCACCTGACATTGTACGGTCAACTGCCGCTCCTAAAGAGAGAATGGGAGAGCCCGAAAAACGAAACAAAAAGAGTAAGGGAAGAGACCTCGCCATTCATCGGCGCTTCGAGTGTCGGCGTCAACGGCCAGCTACAAGGAGACGACCGAGACAAGGCGAACCTGATCGAGGAGCAGCAGCGGGCAGGTGTTCAGCCACTGATCGGGTGATGGATGAACGCACGGCGAGATGGATAGGCTTAGTAAAACCGACCACACTGCGGTCAAGGGCTACCCTGGGAATTCCAGCGCTCTGCCCTGCGGAAACACGACAAGCGGGAGGGAGAAAGGGACGCGCGCAGTGCGCCAGCCTCGGCACCGCCTGGGCTGTCATCCATCACTTCATTTTCGACCATCAGCACCGCGGGCGATCCCGGCGCTGGCCATAACCTGTCGGCCTGATTGGCTCAGAAGCTCCTTCCGGGGCCCGGTTGTCCGCCACTGCAGTCAGGACTCGGGACTCTTGCCAGAAGCTTGCGCCCCGTCTACGCACGCGAAACACTCTGCCGACTCCCCCTGCTACCAGAAACGGGCGGCTAATCGCTACCTTCGGCTCTCTTTTTGCCGAATTTGGCCATTGTGACTAAAACTCAATAATAAAATGGCTCGCAAACTAGCTTTGCCCCCCCCCCCCCCCTTTCCCCACTCTCTCTCTCTCTCTTTGTTGTGGCTTTGGTATTTACTCCAATAAGGTCCCAGCACAGCACTTTTGCATTGCACTAATATAACTAAAACGCGGTCAAGTACCGCTGATCATCCTGCCATTCAGATTACGTTTCGAAGATGAATTGTACAAACTGTGTCCGCGAGCTGCTTGCCACGCAACGTTTTGTATGTACGTGGCAATGTAATTATTACTTTTAGGCGGCCCACATCGATACCTTACAGGCAGCTTTACGTAGGAAAATAAAAAAAGAAAAACCGTGGGGGTGCGCGCAATCTGGCGTAAATTTGCCAGGATGTTAAAGAACCTGAGACTCATGGAAGTAACTCCATCTCACGTTATTTAACATCGTGGTAAATAATATTTAAAAAAAGTTGTATTCAGCGATTGCTAGGCTTTACGAAAGACACGACGGTGATTTTGGCGCGATTGTAACACTTTGGCCAACCACTTTGTTCAGAGCCGAGAACGTTCATCTAAAACGCTAATATTTGGATAGAGCGAACGGCCAGAATGCTCCTGCTGGCCCTTTATCCCAACGCGGGGCCGCCCTGGAGCGGCGCCGGCGGCGCGCCACGAACTGCTGTACGACCAGGAGGCCTCTGCGAAGGGTGCGGGGGTCAGTGACCGTCGCAGCTGGCGCGCTCGACTCCGCAACGAGGCATAATTAACGCGCACGCAGATCGAGCCCCTCATTTAACAGCAGCCACATCCGCCCGGGCCAGAGTGCCCCCAGCGCGCGCGTCCTGTGCGACCAATTGGCCGAGACTCCGACAGCCACGGAGCTTCCTCTCCGGGTGTGAGTGGGGGGCGCGCTTTCGGATGACAGGGCCGCTGACGGGACCAGACGCCGCGCCCCACCGATGCGTAATTGCTGATTTGCCCCGTTAAGTGCGGAAATTCGTGCCAATGCGGGTGCCTTTGTGCATGCGCGGGAAAAAAAAAGGAACGCCCTGGGCGACCGCGGAGACACGCCGCCGGGATTACGACTCTCCGGCACTCTTTTTGACGGCTGCCGGCCCACTTCCTCCGCCGTGCACGCGGTGGAGCTCGGGGGCGCAGGCTCGGGGGCCGCGGAGGGCTGCGGGCGGCGGCGGGGTTCATCCGCTGCGCGGTCGGGGAGACGGCGCCCGTCGGCGAGTAGTTGGCCTTCGTTAATAGCAATTCGCGGAAACGGCCGACACGGACTCTCTGGAAATTACGGCGAAGCCGCCTCGGGTGGGATGCCCGGCGCGAATGGGTGGAAACAACGATCCAGGGGATCGGCGCGTCAATTATTGCCGAGGATTGTTTGTGTCGCGAAGGAAGGAACAACTGCCTCTTTACCCCTTGTCCTTAGTTCCAAGGAAAGGCGGGACGCTAGTTGAGGAATTAAACGAAACAGATAGAGAGAGAGGGAGAGAAAGAAGTAAGGAAGGACATAGAGGTTAACCTGAACGCAGTTTCTGGCTCGTTTGTACTGGCAAGAAGGGGAGGGAGAAGGAAAGATATAGTTATGAGGAAGAAAGATGGGATGAAATTGTCAATGAGGGCGGATATGCTTGTAGCAGTCAATACGTCCAGCGTGCCACCAAGAAAGAGAACGAATCAACTCCTTGGCGCGAGCTCAACGGCACGTGGATTAAACAGAACGTTTTCACCTAAGCTCGGAGTCGGTCGCACCATCTCTTCCGTCCTCAACATCGAACGCGCTACAAATTGGTGACCCGGACGTGATGATTGACTCCGAGCACCTGCCATCCAGGGGAACGTTCTCCGCGGCACGGGACACGGCAACGGCTTGGGATTTCGACGATTATGCAAGAGCACATTTACTACAGCCACCGCATCCGAAGCCTCCGCCACCACCCCTGCCCCGTCGCGTCTGCCGCCGGCATCTCTCAGCAACGGGCTGCGACCACCTCGCTCACCCCGCCGGCACGGCAATTCTACGTTCATTGGCATTTCTACCACTGCCGCAGCCCCTGGTGTCGCCCCGGTAGTCGTGCCCATCTGTCAGGTGTGGTGCTGGCCTGGCACGGTCGCGTGCTGCCACAACATGTGGGGCGTGCCGCACCGCACCATGTTGGGGCATGGCAAGTCACGGCGCACCAGTCTGTTCATAAGACACGTCGCTGACCATCCAAGGGCTCTTCATCACTACTAGGTCAGGCATCTGTTCTCCACTCGGTGCGTCATCTCCGGGAATTACACTTCATCGGTCCAGCAGCTGGCCACCATCTCCCCTGGAGCCCGAGTGGAGATGGGGCCCGCTAAACTTCGGAGCCACAGCACTACCGGATCGTTGTTCCCGTTGTCTCCACTTCACCTGACCTCAACCTTAAGCCGAACCTGTCCGGTCCCCGCACGCTGTCTTCAGCATCCACCGCTTTCTGCCGCGTCATGCCGCTCGCAGCACGCCAACAGCAACAGCGCCACTCCTGGAAGCTTTCATCGCCTGCTGCTCACAGAATCGCTCCGTCCCCTTCAGCCTGCTGCAGTCCTACAGGCGACGTCTCTAAGGGGGGAGCTATCTGTAGCAGTGGCGACGTCCAGCGTCGCCACCAAGAAAGAGAACGAATCAACTCCTTGGCGCGAGCTCAACGGCACGTGGATTAAACAGAACGTTTCCGTCTTCCGTCCTCAACATCGAACGCGCTACATGCTAATGGGAAAACTGTTAAAAGCTTCACAAAAGTATTTTAGGCACCTAGAAAGCGGCCGACAAGTCTGCATTCGTGAGGAACACTACCAAGGCTTTCGTGGCCTTGATAGCATTAAGCACTGTCGAAGAGCTGAAAGGCCACGAACCCATCGCCATTAATGTCTGCTGCAGCACTTGTCGTTAGTCGCTGAATTGTTCGCATCCGCAGAGAATATGTTCAACTGTCCCTTCGACTTCGCAACTGGCACAGTTCGCAGAATCTCTCCTTTGCATCCGCCAAAGGAACTGCGTTGTATATGCCACAGCATGTCGTAGTCGGCGCAGGACCACCTACAGCTGTTTTGAAAGTCCAGATAGAACGCGGAATACAACTTTACAAGTTGAGGATCCAGGAGTTTAGCCTAGGATGGTGGTAGCGCGGGTTCGTCATGTTGTTCCCTGAAACTCCCTTGGTCACGTCTTGAACAGAGCGTTCGTGTCACACCTGAAATAAGGTATACCAATTTCATTGCTGTTACTTGTTGATTTTGCGACACCGCAATGTGACGACCCTGCCTAAAAAGGGGGGGGGGGAAGGGGGGAGGAGGAGGAGGAGGGGGTTTGGTGGCAAGAGCAGGAGATCTGGTACGCATTATATTTTATACATGGCTGAATTATCTGGTCTTGGGTCACTGAAGATGGTCCAGTGCTATAGTGTTTGAGAAAGGGTATACGCTATTGCTTCTCGTATGGCCGCTAACTCAGATGCCGCTGATGTCGTTTTGTGTCCTATCTCAAAACTGGAGGAATGACTGTGGGCGGGTATTACAATCCCAGATCTAGGTCGTTTCCCAGAGCAGGATACCTCGGTGTATACATGTGTCATCGAGCCTTATGTCTCACTTAAGACCCTAAATGCCAGCTGCTTCAGGACAGGGAATGGAGTTGATGACTTCTTATGTGTGCCTTTGATGTACAGCGTCACTTCTGGGGTCAAGAATGTCCACGGCGGTATATTTTTAAATAAGTAGATGGACGAAGAAAATTATTCAGTGTGGTACTGTGCTTTTATATCACCCTGGCGAAGCTTGACTTCGGTCTGTTTGTAGGTAACTTTGGTAACTTTGCTAAGTGATGTTTAGGATGTCATGTGAGGTGCCTCAAGTGCAATCGAAGTGTCTCTTGTACCATGTATGCTTCAAATGGAAACCTGCGAGCCTCCGCAAATGACCCGTTCGTGGAAGCAGAGCGGGGCAGCCCAACAGATGTTCGTAAAGCCCTCACCAGGATGCTTTGGAGAGCTCGTATATTTGTAATGCGGGCGCTGTTAAAAACCAGCAAGGACGATGTCATTTGGGTGCACCATCAAAGCTTTTTTGACAGGCCGTAGGTTACCTTATCCCCACAGTGCGTGCTAATGACCACACGAGTGTATCCCTTATTGGCACTGCATTGTGGATCCCACTGGTGATGTGTCATTTCGTAGACATGCTGCACAACGATGTCAAAACTACTCGTGCGAGCGCGTAAATTTATCTCGCGATTCATTGGCGCGCGTTATCGTGCAACTGAGACGACAAAGTCATGTACTTGAGCTAGTAGCTGCTACAGCGTTACAAACAGTATTAAACGGAGATGCTTGCGATTCTGCTAACTTGCTTGTTTTAAGTTCAGAACAACCAGTTCAACGGCGTGGATAGTATTCGCTGAGGATATTCACTGACAATCATAGTTGAGAAGGCTGTCGCACACTGCGAACTCGGAGATAGCTTCCACTTATCATTCGTAGAAAATGGGGCTTTAGGCAAACGTCGCGGCGGAGCTATGCAACTTTACTGGGAGCACACTGTCAGAAGCCGCCATGGTGTCCGCATGGGGTAGAAGCAAATGGTAAAACGGAGGCACTGGACACGCTAACCACTCGATTTTCGAAAGGCGAAGCCAGTGTGACCGTGTCCGCAGTTCTGTTACGTGGTTGTAAGCACGTGAGCAGTTTCACATGCCTCGTCGTCCAATTAAATACCATCATTATCGTTAGTTCCAGCTTTTCACGATCGGGAACCCCGTGCACCTATGCCCCAGCCCACTTATCGTACTGGTATATCTTGTAAGGTAGCACATAACAATTTCGAAAGACGACACGTTTTTGCGGAAAATAGATTCATGAAAATCAGCGCACGTCGCGAGTAGGACGGAAACCAACGGGACGCAATGCAGCGAGAAGTACGAAACCGGAGAAGACAGGGCTCCACTGTAGCAGTTTTGTTTACGAATATAATAAACACCGCCTAACATGTAGATCCGGTGGCTTCCCGTGTTTCCTTGAACAAAGTCGCCCAGACTGCAAATTTTAAGCCGCCACCATGGGGATCGAGAGCGCGCCTCCCCGCCTCCGATCGTCCCCCGCGCGAAAGGGGGACCGCTAACGCGCCCGACAAAATTACCGCGGAAATTGGCGGACGGGGGGCATCCCGGGAAACGGGCGAGCAGAGCCTAAGCAGAGAGCGACGCAGCGCCGAGAAGAGGGAGGACGCGGGGGAGAGCGCTCGTTCCCCGAACGGCACTTGCGTAACAAGCGTCTACGGGGGAACGGTCTAATTCATTAGTCGAGGCGCCCCGCGAGCCAATTAGCGCGCGCCCAGAACCGCGGCTCGCAGCCCGGGGCAGACCGGAGACCGGCCGACGAGCCGCCGCCGTACACGGGCGTCGCAGTCGCCGCGGAACCAGTCCCCTCAGTCCACCGTTCGACTGCGCCGACAAAGTACTTCGACCGGGCCTCGCGATCAACGAATCTGCAGACCACTTATATATATTATTTTTTTTTTAAATCTACGCATTGAGTACGAGGAATATATTAAAGGACGTCGCAATGAAGTCCTCACCTCAGAAGTAAGCACGTCCTGGAGCCGGGTGAGGCTCGAAGATATACTTTAAGCTTCCACCAAAACTGGGTGTGGTATAAGAAAGTATTCGACTTGCAAGCATCCAACGCTCTGCGCTGCTCCGAGATTTACGTCTAAAAAAAAAAAGGCTTGTTACTTAAGGAAGTGTAACGCGTCACCCTTTATCACGTGACTCGTTACTTCCCCAAGGGTTTTACTGATATACGAAAACACCACTCGTCAAGTGGCAAAAGAATGGAAGGCGCGCTGAACTGCGCCGCTGCCTCGTGCCATATGGAATATAGCGGCGAGATGTTTTGGTGGCGCGGCGCCCTCGCTAACCTCTCGTGACGTCATTACCTTGCGAACAAGTTCGATAGTGTTTGTAATGAGCATGGTGGAAGCTCGAAATCATAGCGCTGTAAAACCAACACTGCCACCACCGTCAAAATTTAAGTTCTTACATTCCTCTTATTTCTGTCGATGAGAAATCCTTTGCCGACGTCATAGTCAGCCTTCGGCCAATCGTGGAAGACTGACTACAGCGACGCTTCCAATCGCGAACGTCTCCAATACCGCGGCTGTAACTGCGCCAGCAATCCGCGGGTACTGCCTATAGACCTTTTCTGTTTCCTGTCGTTCTCAGTCACGTGGGTTCCGTATCTGGTATGCGGGGCGAAAAAATAATAAAACGTTTGAACCTGGAATATGCTAGAAAATATAGCTGAGACAAATCAGGAATGTGTGACAATCACGCATTTTTCGTAAACACCTTCTAGCTTCGGGGAGAGATCAAAAAGATGTTTTACCGCATACCAGAAGTGACGATATTCAAGATGGCTGCGCGCTTGTGGAAAAGGTGTATAGACCCCTTTCAAAATACGGTACTCTGTTCGCAGCTGTGAAATTCCTGTACAATGGCGGATTAAAACCTCAACGTCACCGCAAAAAAAAAAAAAAAAAAAAAAACATTAAAAAAGGTAATGATCGCAGTGACGTTGCACTTTCGACGCTGTTTGATTGGATGGTCGACTCGTAGTGTTGACTGCGCCCCGACATTCGCTATCTTATGGAATGACTTGCACGTTCCTCGATGCAGTCGCTCCGCCATTGTGAAGTGGTCCCGACCCTCTAATAATCGGCACGTGATTTTTGAAAGGGGTCTATACCGCGTAGAAGACCAGGCCTGAGGCATGACGACATCGCGAGTGGATTCCCCACCCGCGCCCCATGGGGCAAACGTCTGGAAGGTAGACGAGAGTATACGCCACAAAGAGGGCGTCGCGCCCGTCTTGGCGTTGACGCCTGCTAGCGTTTCGCTTGTGGAGACGCTGCCTGGGTCCACTATTGATAACCTTTGGGTGTGTGTGTGTGTGTGGGGGGGGGGGGGGGGGGGGGGAGGGCGCAAGCCTTTTTGTCTTCTATGTGATATTGGTCTTGCTCAAACAAATTGCTGCTGTAGGTGAAATGTACTGTGAGGGAGTCACTTCACCACTTACTGATACCTAAGAGTGCTTGCGAAGGTAGAGAAATGACTTACCCAAGATGCTCGCTAAAAACACACCGAAAATAACTTGTATAGCGAAGTCAATTTAGTCACAAACGGCCATTTATCCGAAGGATATTTTAACGGATGTCGCAAGCGCCTAGAGCAAACGAGGTCGACGGGCTTACACTGTCACTAAAATCGCTGGTAAACACCGGACCGTGTTGACACTGCCCATGATTAACTTTACGTGCAATTGCCGTCTTCGCTACTCCCGTCTTCGCCGTTGAGCCTTCACGTCGAACACGCAAGACAGAAAAGGTATACCACATGTAACAAAAACGGAAGACTAAGAAATTGATCGCCGCGCTCGTACACGTGTCTTACGCAATGACGGAAATTTCATTTGCTAAATCCTCATGAAACCAAACGTCGTGGGCGGAGCTCCATGCGCTACCCGCCGTACGTTGACGCCACTTTTTTTTTATGCTTTTAACCCTTGGAAATGACGAGTTAGGGTACCTTTTGAAACGTAAATATTTGATTGCAAAACGGGTTTTAAAACCTGGAAATTCTTACGAATAACATAAGGTTGGGCTGCACAACAGCTGGCCATTGTCATTTAGGCGGCGATATGCCTACGCCGCTGACGCAGAAATCAAAGAGACTATTCATCCTTCAGTAACAAACGACACGTGTAGCCGCACTATGCCCCTAAAACGAACCTAAAATCAAGCCACTAACCGCTAGTAAATTAAAATTTCGTATAAATTGTACAGCCATTTTTGAGAAAACGCGAAAGGATCGAGGCAACATTTAGATACGCTTTTTGCGTTAAAGCTGTTGATTCAGCCAACGTGGCTGAGATGTTATTTCCACTATTGTGATTGAGAGGAACACTGACAAAGGTGAACCGATGTTTCTAAACATTCGGAGTCAAGTCGGCAGTGTGTTGGCGTGTCTGCGTAGAGCTGTGGGCACGAAACTCTATCGTCGACGTCAAAAGAAGTGCAGACAGGAATGAACGCACTCCTCGGAGCCCATTCAGTAGTGGCTTCGAAGAGTCACCGTCGTTTGGCTAGAGGGACCGTCCTCAAACATTATTTTATTTATTCTGAAAACGCACTTAGAAACCTACTTTTCATGCAAGGATCCCAAGAACAATTCGGCAGCAAATTATTAAACGTAATAATAAGTTAAGTTTCACTTGAAATAAGGTTAACAAGCATAGGACGCCTCTGCAGAGCAAGTCGTCGAAGTTTCGTGTTTTTGTTCAAACTCCAACAACCGGCTGCATCTCTCCAGACGTTCGAAAACCACAAAATTCAGCTCATGCAATGAACCAAAGGATAAAATGAATATCCTTTGAACGCGCCCGTACTGTTCACAGAAAATCACTGCCCGAAACTCTCGGCAAGCTCGGCGTCGACGCCAGCACAACGCAGACTGCTGTTCCCGTCAGGTACACGGGCCAAGCGTCTCGCTGCGCTACAGGCGGTGTATAAATACTTGAGTGACGTCAACAGCGGGCGTAACGCCCTCCTCAGCATCGTCGTTCGAGGAATGTCAGCACTAGCAATCGAATTTAACGGTTTCCTCCGTTGACAACACAGCAGACGAATCGAGCGGTTTTGAGACTTGACACCGAAGATTTTAAGGACAAAACACCGTTAAAACCAAACCAATCCGCCGGCAAACCGGGACTCTTTGTACTGTCCAAGCATCCCCACCGCCCCTCCGCCGCGAAGATGACGTCACCGCGCCGCATCGCAAAAGCGTCACGTTTTCGTCTCGTCCTGCGCGCTCCGCGGAGAAATCCGTCTGATCGTGTGAATGCCACACCCTGAACTTTCTTTTGGAAGAAGCATCACTATCACGACCTGGAACACACCTGCGCCAATTAATTTACGCGCCCTGTCCAGAGAGACGTGGACAGTCTGCTTTCTCAAAATAAAAGTACACATCGCGCAAAACGGCGAGAAACACCGAGAAGAATTTGACGAAACGTGCGCTGAACTCATAAATGAACACCGATTAAAAAACGGAACCACCAAGTTAACGCCCACGTCATGACGGCAATAACACGTTTCCCAAAACGTAATATCCTCCCTATAGCAATCACCAGATGTCTGGCTGGCGCGCAGCTAACTCTCCCCTCGTTTTTGATTACGTGAGCCTCCAGCGATTACCTGGCTGTTTCATCTGTACCCCGAGTCCAGTGAGAATAAATAAAACAGCGAAAGAGGAACTCTGGGCCAAATGGAAGGCACACAAACACAGTACCCCTCCAAGTAAAAGTAATGTTTTTTTTTTTGTTTTTTTTTTTAACGTTTGGATTAACACTTGCAAACTGCACAGCGGTTTGCGAGTGTAATTCTTGACTTTTTTTTTCTTATTTTTTTAACATCGTCTTCATCATTGCTTTCAAAGGTGAAGTGGGAAACCTAGGAGATGAACTCCGCGCAACATGCAATCCAGAACTGTCAGGAACTGAATGGGCGCGGGCGGCCTTTCAAGGGTCGCCTACAGAAACAAAGACGAAATGCTCCGTTTTACGAGATTAGGGCGCGCTTAACCATGGGAAAGGAGCCTCGTCTTTGTAAGCGAGTGATAGGGCTAACACACGTGGCTCTATCTTAATTATAGTCTAAGTCTTATCGTTTGTAAGTCAACGTTAGCAATACATACTGTTTGCCAAAACAGAGACAAAAAAGTCATGCCAACCGATTATCACAATTATGTCACGAGGCAGCAAAAGAGATGACGCTGCGTAAAATAGCACACATAAAAGCCCCATAAACTCTAGGCCTGTCCTAAGGAATCAAGCGCGTGATGAAAGGGAGTGGCAGTCATTCATCTTTCACTTCAAATATAGACGCCGGTAAGTATGCGAACAAGCGAAAGAAAGAAGCGAACAAGCCAACGTTTGAGTAATATGACATCTCTTTGAACATACACTGCGCCTCGAACGGGGCCACCAAAGAATGAGCTGCGTCATAGCTCAATCCCCCACCTATAAAACTGACTAAAACAAAAAAAAAAGCTGAAGCGGGATTTGGTTGAAGGGGAGGGAGTAGGCTATAAAAAACCATCGAGAGGCGTCGCGCGCGCAGTCAACCTGCGTCAAAAGAGTTGTGGTGGCGAACCCACCCTTCCGGTGCGTACATGCCACGGCAACGAGCTCGCAGCAACCGAACACGCCATCATCGCAGCGAAAGGGGAGACGAAGCGCCGTACAATAACACGGAAGAAACGCCAAAAAGAATAAAATAAATCCCAGCCCAGATGAAATAAAATCCCGCAGACTAAACATATGCAGAAGCGAGGTGGTGGATAACCCATTCGTACTGCTTTGCGGGGGCCCCCCTCTCGAGCGAGCGAACATAAGCCTCTTCCGCAGCGGGGTCCGGAAGACGTTTTAAATTGCCTCCCGACCCTATAATACGTCTCCATAGGAGAAAGAAAAAAAAAATCGAAAGGGAAAGATTTCGTGTTCGCCATTTAGCACTCGGAGACCTGTCAAAGGAGTCGCGCTACAGATTGAATAACTTCGCGGCGGGGTTGGGCTGCGCCGCAGCGCCATGCTTCTAAACGCCGCATAGTTCTTGTTTTAACTTTTTCTTTTGATTTTCGTTCATGTAGATGATGTAGATGGGTGCGGGAACAAGACACGTACACGGCTGCGGTTTTTGACGGCGGCAAGCGCGAAAGGGGTCGCGCGGAGGTCGCGTCGGGTCGAGAGGGTTTCCAGGGCGCGCTTAAAAGAGTCGAGTGGTTAGGGGGAAACCCCTTTCTCTCTTCATTTTTATGTTTAACTCCCTTCACTCCGCAGGGACCACTCCCGGGGTGAATACGTAATTCTGCTCTTTCGTTTTTACTTCCTTTAATGTTTTAATGGTTTGTTATTACTGGGTGCCCACGTGAGTGCTCGGTTAAACGATGTCATTGGTATGCACGGTCAAAAGAGGCTCTTGAAAGTCGCTCGGCGATGCTATATTTCCATACGACTCGAACGAGGAGAATTGTTTATGAAGGTGACACGTGTATCGAGAACCGCAGAAAAGTTACGTTAGAAGAACCCGAGAAACAAAAGCTAAATAGCGTGTGACGTCCGCTCTCTGACGTAGCCCATGATATAAAGCCTGTTTCGAGAACTCGATCAGAAAAAACACGCGCAGTGTTTCCTACCTCGAATAAAATAACAAAAGCTGCGCTTCTGCGCATTCTCTGACATGGGGCCTCATGCGTCATTAGCGGGCCTCGTGGCTTTTGACTCATGCAGCGCACTAATGACCGACGGGTCTGAGGTCTGAGGCCCCACACTTCGGCCAAACCCGCGAATTGTGGACAACTCTGAGGGGGCGCGTAGCTTTTATCGAGAGACACACCATTCAAGAAGCACCGAGAGAAGAGTGTTTGCTGTTGTCGCGCAACGGAGAGATGTTCTGAGAACAATAACGTGCCCATGGCAACACGTAGCTGGTAAGGGATGCGAAATTCGTGCCGATCGAACGCGCATACAGTGATCTGAATTTGTACGTGTTACTCCGCACATGAGATTAAGTTGGAAAAGCGTAGCATGGATCTCGAGGCTTCAGGGACCACGTGCGAATAAAGAAACCTAGGGCGTAGCATATATTGATGCTGACCCTCAGGAACGGTCGGTCCTCAGTTGATTATCCGCAATTATCCTATATCCAGAGTTTACGAGTTAGCCAGAAGCGCTTTATGCAGGATATGTCTTGTACTGCTAACACGTCACAATTCCTATAAAGTACCGTGCAACTGAGAGACATGATCCGTAAAGCTACACAGAGAAATCTGCAATCAATTACAACATCGAATCGACTTCAGTAAATGAGGGCAGTCGTTAGCCCGTCGCTTCGATCTGCGAGTCGGTGTCGAGATCCGGCACCTTCTCAATGTGAATTATAATCGAAGTGGATCCCTTCGCATTCAATCACCTAGGATATCCTATATTTATTTATTTATTTATGCACATACCTACATCGCCCAGCTATTATTGTAGGGGGGGGGGGGGGGTTACATGAAAGAAAATACATGACAAACAAGTGAAATAACAAGAAGACCTAAAATAACATAGAAGTTCCAGATACCTATTGGAAACAAAAATTTTGTAAAACTGAGAAGAACATGTTTTCAGGAGAATTGACAATTGAGCTGTCCAGACGATTCTACTCGGAAATAGTATGAGGGAAAAAAGAGTGGGCAAAACCATCCGTTCGGCAGTTAATTTCTCGAACTTTCATCTGGTGATCCGTTCTTCTTGATACGTAGTTTGGTGCCTGCATATACATACTTTTATCGATTCCGGTTTGATCATTATAAATAGCGTAAAATAGCTTTAACCGTAAAACGTTTCTTCGTTGGCAAAGGAGACTCCAATTAAGTAAGCTTTTTAGGTTAGTGATGCTCGAACCAAAATCATAGTTACTGGTTACAAAACGAGCTGCACGGTTCTGGATCCGTTCCACTTTATAAATTAATTTATGAAAATGAGGGTCCCATATTGCACATGCGTATTCCAAAATTGGTTGCACATTTGTTGTATAGAGCGCCTCCTCGAGGGACACTGGAGCAGTTTTGAAATTTCGTTTAATAAAGTTTAGAACACCGCAATTGCTCAATTAGTCACGTAGTCTATGTGCTTATTCCAGGTCATATCAGGTGAAAAGTATATACCTAAGTACTTGAAATTGTTAACGCGATCAAGAAAGTGATGACCCAGATGATTGTTCGATAAAGGAGGCTTACGCTTTCTGGTAAAACTAATAAAACAACACTTTTTTTTGTTTAAACTCATTTTCCATTTGTCACACCATGCTAAGACAAGATCCAAGTCATACTGGAGGGCCGCAACATCTGATGCATTTTGGACACTACGATAAATGACACAGTCGTCTGCATAAAGCTTTATACTAGACGCTATTCTGTTTGTGATATCATTAATATAGACGAGAAAGAGCAATGGCCCCAAGACCGAACCTTGAGGGACCCCTGAGGTTACGCTGACGTAAGATGACATTACCCCGTTAATAATGACACACTGTTTTCTGTCTGATAAATAATTCTCTAGCCACCCAAGAACATACGTAGGTAACCCCAGAAACGACAATTTATGTAAAAGAAGAGCATGAGAAACGGCATCAAAAGCCTTCTGAAAATCCAAAAAATACAAAAGCCTTCTGAAAATCTAAAAATACAGAATCAACCTGTAAACCTTTGTCGTAAGAAGCCAAAATGTCGTGGGTGAACTTACTCAACTGGGTGACACAAGAGAGGCCAGACCTAAAACCATGTTGGTGAGGTGTGAAAAATTTGTTAGCTTCAAGATGCTTCACAATGTTAAAATAAATAATATGTTCCAAGGTTTTACAGCATACACTGAAGAGTGAAATAGGTCTATAGTTCATGACACTGTCTTTAGCACCGGATTTGTGTATTGGAACAACATTGGCAGTCTTCCATTCACAAGGGAGTTCACGGGCTTCTAAGGACTTATTAAACAGTATAACCAAAAAGGGGGTCAATGCACGGGCACAATTCTTCAGAACATGGTTAGAAATACCGTCTGTTCCGGGCGCAGCCCCCGGATTTAGACCCTGAAGTAAAGAAAAAAACACCGTTTTCTGAGATAACAATGTCGGGCATAACCTCAGAGATAGACTCCGCCGCGGCTGGCATAGCCCCGTTAAATGATTGTGAAAAGACCGAATGAAAATACGCGTTGAAACATGTCGCCTTTTCGAGATCGTCAGAGACAGTGCCCTGTCCGTCAGAGATCGCGGGAATACCAACTCCGTCTTTTCTATTAGATTTTACATACTTCCACACTTCTTTTGGATTACTCACCAATTTTTTCTTTAAGGGAAATAAAAAAATTGGATTTTGCTTCTTTCATTTGTATCTTTAAATAAGAGCCAATCCTCTCGAGCCGATCGCGTACGTCACCATGCTGTGTTTTGCGGTAACGTTGATACAGCCGACGTTTCTTATGGATAAGTGAGCGCAGCTCTTTATTTACCCAAGGTTTATCAACTCTACGTTTTCCGGTGATAATTTTGGACGGTACATGACGATCAACCAATTCAGCAAGCTCGCTCTTGAAAAGATTCCACAGACTGTTAATATTCATATGTAAGGAGCCTTCTTCAAACTCGGGGAGGATAGAAGATAGGTTATTCAAGAGGCCTTCAAAATGTCCTCTATCATAAAAGAATACTTTCCTCGAGGGCGGTTTCTTAATGTCAAGTGGTTCACAGCGAATATTACCAACGACTACCGCGTGATCACTAATCCCCGTAATTGTTGTAACAGAACGTACAAGCGTAGGGTGGTTGCTAAACACAAGATCTAGAGTCGATGCGCTTGTCCCGACAAATCTTGTAGGAACGTTCACGAACTGATAAAGACTGTTTTCGATAATTAGGGATTCTAAAGTCGTGTAAAGGCTAGATTTGCATCGTGTAACAGGAAGTTTATCTTGCCAGTCAATCTCGGAAAGATTAAAATCACCACCTACGACAACATAATCAGAGGTCAGCACTGACAAAGCATTGGATAACGCCTCGAGTGGCTTTGTATCGCTGCCCCGAGGAGACCTGTAAAAGGAACCAACGGCTAGCTGTTTTGCATTTGCCAGTTCTATTCTGCACCAGACAGCTTCACAGGGGGGGGGGGGGGGGGGGGGTCATTGAAATTAAACGCAATGCTTTTGATATGACGGCTGACAAGTACAAAAACGCCACCTCCATGAGCGTTGCAACTTCTGACGAGCAATAAGCACATAAAAACTCTTACACTTAAAAGAAGAAAACAAAAAGAAAAAAAAGCAACTCGTATAGGAACGTTTTAAGGAATCTGTAGGATGCAAAAGTCGTAATTTAATCAACGCACTACGACGTGATTTGGCTGTGCGTGAAAAACAAAAAGAAATCATCAATAGAATTTTACGGAATCGCATCAATGAGGCAAAAGCTACAAACCAAGATGGAATAGTTACGGGCACTCCCGGTCAAATAAACTGAAGAATGGAAAGTATTCGAAACTCCAAATCTTACAATCCGGTGAAAACTGCGAAGGCTAACCGTCAAATCCTTCTGAACGGAATCTAAGATGCATGTTCCTCAATGGAGCGCAGTACCTCTCCCGAGATCTCATCCATTTTAAGAAACCTAGTTGAAAGGTCATCCGTAATGCAAGATCCCAGAGCCGTAATTGGCGGCCTGCCTCCCTCGCCGGCGTACACTTCACGCGACTTTGAGTGGCAAGGCCGCAGCAGAGCCCATAGCATCGCGCAAGGGCGCACACGTCCGACCGATGAAGTCATCAGAGCTGCTCCTCCAGCGGAGCCACACTTCTCCGCAGTACTCGGGGGCCGTGGGCGAAGCCGCCCCTCGCGCTCCCGGTCCCGTAACAAATGCACCGGAGGCGGGTGGGAGGGAAACGCCATTGTTCCGAGAAACGCCGACTGCCCGATTTGTTCCCGTGCCCGCTTTATTCGTGAGAGATCGATCCCAAGACGGCTGGCGCCAGATGGAGCTGAGAAGATTCTTAATCTTCATTTTTTCCCACTCGTCACGGCCCGGGAGCCCTCGCCCCCCGCCCCCGTCTCGCCTGACCCGTCCACGTCCTCTTTGCATAGAGATGCGGGGCCGCGACGCTCGGCCGACCAAACGATGGGTCGGGCACGGACCCTCGGGGAGCAGGCACCGAGCGGCTTCACCACTCGAGCTCCTTCGGTTCGCGTCGGCGAAGTCAGGGTGACGTTGCACCAATTCCATTTTGCGAACCTACGGGCCAACAAACGCACGCGCTATTTTTCAAACGCTGTCCGAAAACAGTCTGCTCGTGCGTTTCTAGAGCCCCGATTGCTGTGATAGGTGTAGACAGACGAAGCCTAGATCGGTTTTCCAGTCTCAAATGTGATCAAGACTGGAACGCTGGAAGTACGCTTCACACGGGAGTATTACGAGAGCAGGTATGTCTCTTAGGCACTAAAATACGAATGTGAAATCCGAGGAGAGAACGTATACGAGCGAGACGGTTAGGAAAATGATAATCTCGTATTATCCGTTATTTTTATTTTTTTTTTTATCCTCAGATTGTGATTATGGTGAAATAACTCGTAAGTGTTTCAGAAAAAAGGGTAGAATTCCGTGCATGAGTTTCGCATTGAGCGAAACTCATGCGGCGGCCTTATACGCTCCTTGAAGCGTATAAGGAAGGCGACTCATCATCTACGACGTTCTGTTGCGATGCTGTCGAAATAACGGATGTGAGGACATCAACCGCACGCTTCCGGTTGCCATGGCAAGGAGAGACACGTGTCTTTGCTTCGGGACATTTTGAGGGTCGTGTAGGCCCTCCTTTTCTGCCAAAGCTAATAACTTACGCACTGGGCTCCTAACGTTCGGTGACCAAAGCGCGCGTGCCGTAAACGCTGCTGTTTGTTGGCATTACTAGCGCGTTGCGACTACAGCATATAAAATCGCTGAAAAATCATGCTAAGAAGCGAAATGCAATAAAAATAAACGCAAGGCGAATGTAAAAAAAAAAAAAACATGCCTTATCCCAGTTTGTTCGTCTCAGCCTTCTGTATATTACTGATGATATATTTTCAGAAATGCGCGCTTCTCCAGGACTAGTCTCGACGTTAAAATCAACTGTGCAGTTTTTTTCTCGTACAGCGCACAACAATACACATTAAATAAAAGCACAATAGAGCACCAAGTTTTCGGTACTTGTGCAAACATTTTCGAAAAATCCTTGGCTTTTTGTTGTTGTAGCTATGTTTTCAATAAAAAAAAAAAAAAAACTCCATGTGCTCTGTTAAGTTCTTCCCAAATTTATAGAGAAACCAATATTGAAGGTCAATAAGGTTGGATTGCGAACAGTGACGTTCATGTTTCGTTCTGCCTTGTTTCGTTGATGCTGACTTGTCCATGGTGAGGGGCAACTGACATGGGTTTGACTCAGTAATGGTAAGTCAGTTTAAGGCGGAATTTCGAATGATACTATAAAGAACATACCGCGTATGATCTCTATCTGTTCTAACGCGGCCAACGACCACCATACCAAACACGATCTAACGGTACGAATAACGGGCAACAAAATGTGCGAACGAGAGCTGATGCAACTCTAAGAAGTGCAGACGATAAAAGATAATATACATGCACAGCATCGAGCATTTGTGGTGACTATTTCCGCCACACGAGCGTTCGCCCAATGAAACCAAACTGACCGTTATAATTATTTATGCAGAGGCAGGTCGCTTCACCTGTGAGATTCGCTGATACTGGTTCTACGCTCTGGATAGCCACTCTAGCCAGTTCCTCGCACAGAAGAAGACATTTCGAAAGCACAAACTCGCGCTTATCGCCGTCTGGATATGAACGCAAATTGAACTAGAACAGCCGCGAGTTTGATAAAAACTCAAGGATCTGGATTTCTTTCGTCAGAATGTCTGCGGCAGTTTCGCGTTGCGTGGTGTATTGTAATTCCTCAGGTACCCCGAGACAGATGCCAACGCTGGGCTAACCAGAGACGGCGCACGGCGGGTGGCCAAGAGTAACCCCACAATTGTCCTAAGGGCGCGGCGGCGTTAGCCTGAGCACCAACCGCCCGGAGCGGCAGAGAGAAGACGGCAACGGGCCCGATATATATGCAGCGTCGCGCCGAACGGGAAGACAGCCGCGGTAGCAGCGGGCGGCTGGAGCCACGCCGCCGCTGCCTTGGGGCTCGAGAGAGACGCTTTAGGCGCGCTATTTTTAAAGCCAGGGCCCGCGCCCCAGACAGACACCAGCGCGGCTGCATATGCGAGCACCAAATGAAGGGAAACGGCGCCGGGGTGCCGCTCGCTCTTGCGCCGCTGCGGGGGGAACTGCCTGGGTTGCCGACTAATACGAGCACGTGCCAAGAGGCAGTCGGCCACAATGTAACCGCGACGCTAGGAGCTGTTTAGCGGCCTCCTAACTAGCGGCGGGGCGAGGGAACCAAGAACAAGCTAGGGAAACGCCCGTTGCCAACAAAAAGCTGTGCTCGCCTGTGTGTGGAAGGGTTGCCAAGTCCAAGCCCGGAGGCGCTCGGACGGGGAGTAGCCGGCGATTGTCACGCCTCCGCGTGCTCCGTTTCGCCGACTTCTTGACGCGGCGTCGTAACTCGGTCGCGGGCCGAAGGCTCGACGGCCAGATGCAAAATCTCGTTAGAACACATGCCCGGAAGCGCATCGGAAGACGCGAGCTTTCCCGGAAAGGCGCCGGAAGGGGGGGAGGGAGAGACCGGCCTCCGGCGTCGTTAGCCGCGTGCGGCGCTCGCGACAGCGCGTGCGCCGCCGGTGCCGCCGCTAGACAGAGCGGCGCCTAGCAATCACCTAATAGGCGAACTGTTCCAGCGACCGGCGAACGGACGCAAAAACAATAACGAGCAAAAAGAAAAAGCACGGGGTGAAGGCTCAATTTGGAAGCAGCAGCCTTTCATGTTTCAATATCAGGGAACACAAATTGCGAGGCTCGGCCGCCATAAATATTAATGGCGCGGTCGGAGTGGATTATAAGCGCGCGATCTGTTCGCGACACGCCGCGTCCCATGTCTGCCACGGCGCACGAATACATGCGTAACGCGCTCAGGTACGCGGCGCCCGCTGCTTGACATGCGGGCCGAGCCAGGGGACGCTCCGAATTAGCGCCGCTGTCCCCTCGGCGGCGGGGAGACCGGTGGGGAGGCGCTCACGTCCGACGCGGGAAGGCCCGGCTGAGGCTTGGCGCCCCTGTTCGAACATTCGCGGTCAGATGTAATTGTCACGCGCCGAGCTGGTTCTGTCACAAGCCGTTTCGGGGGGCAGGCGTCCGGGTGAACGATAAATGAGGCACGTGCCGCGTCGCCTTTAATGCCTCCAATCGCGCCTAATTTCGGCTGCCGGCACGTACCACGCCTTGCGCCACGAAGGTGCAATCGGTAATGGAGCTTACGGCGGCTGCTCGAGCCCGTATTAGAGAGTCGTTGCTACCGATTATGTGGTCGCAGGACGCCAGTGTTAACAGCTGTGTAGCGGAACGCTATGACCGGAAGATGCGTGCACGAAAATAAACGAGACGCACGAGCCAGCGAGACAGCGGATCTTTGAATTCCCATGCGGGCCATTATGCCCTGAGATCTATCACATGCAGGACCGCGTACACGCAAGTTTTTTGGGGGGAAAGCAGCAAAAAACGTAGCCATCGCCCGACATCGTTTTTCTACTGCGCTGTGTTACTCAACTCCGGGGACCAAAAAAAAAAAGACAAAAAAATGCCAACATATAAAAAAAAGGAGCGCCTTAATAATCATTCAGCGCGTCGTTCGGCAGTTTACAGCCTAACATAAAGTAGGACAGACACACGCACAAGAAAAGAGAACGGATAAAGCAAGGCGGGGAACCATCGAACGAGGAGTATGCAGAACAGGAGCGGAACCGAGTAAAAGTTGTTTTGGGGGCCCATTCTGCGTTATTCATCGGGCTCGTCTGAATCCGCGGAGGGCAGTCAAATACGAGCCCGACGGCCGCATGCCGAGTGCTCGGGGCGAGCGGGAGATGCCCCTTTCTCGGGCAGACGCGAGCGAGGCACACGGGCAGGCCGCGACGGGAGCCTCAGAGGGACGCCGGCAGCATCCGCGCCCCAAGGCCCGCATGCAAACAGCGCGCCGCCCACGCAAATAACCCGAGTGAATAAGGAACGAGCGCTTTGGCCGCTGTAATCCGTCCGCTTTATCACTGGCCCACGTATAAATAGAGCGCCAGTCCCGGTGTACGTGGACGGCCGCGGTACGGCCGTAAGGAGGGGGACGAAAGGAACTTACAAAAACAAAAACAACAAGAAGCGGGAAAAGAGGAGCGAGCCGTAAAGAAGGCGAGATGCGGCCGCCCCGGCCACGCGAACGAGAAAACTATAAAGGAAAAAACAAAAATGAAGGGAGCGGGAATACTAGGATCGCGATGCAAAACGTTAGGGACGAAAACGAGCGGTAGTAGGCCTAGCAACAAAAAACAAAAAAGAAATGAAAATAGTGCTATCAACAATAACACTAATAATAACGAAAGACGGTTTATGTCGCATCCCGAAAGAAAAAAGAAAAAAAAAGTCATATCGACGCGCATATGCTCGCATCTTGCGTTCTCTTTATTTTTTTTCCCCTCAAAAAACGTCGCAAAAAATAAGTAGAGACCTTGGACGTAAGCAACGTAAGTGTAGCGGCAGAAAGTGCAAGGATGGTGGGGAAAGTGGGGATGACCGGGTGGGGAAGAAGCGGGGAGCGTTCGTGCATACGGGCCGGCGGTCCCAGAGCGCGTGCTGGAGCGGCAACGCGCCAGAATGTCCCCGGGGGGGGGGGGGGAGGGGGGGGGGGTGAGAGCACGACGCCAAGGGTTGTTACCTCCACGCCGCCTCCGAGGTTCGAAAGAAACGCTCCGCCAGCCTGCGCGTGCCGTCGGAAAGGGCGCCGAGGCCAGTCGGAAGATGGGACCGAACTCGTTTTCCTCCCCCGTATCTCTTTTTTTTTTTTTTTGTTTTAGACGAGCGTGCATAAAAACCCCGAGCGGGTTTTTATGCACGCTGGCACACAGCGGAGGAGTACAGGGCACTTCCCCGGCCGCTGTTTACTGCTCCGGAGTGTCATCCGCGGGGCACGCGAGCCATCAATTTTTCACCAATTTGCGTCGCTCTTTCCGGAGTTTGGAAATGGGTGCCACGCCGCGTCTGCTCCATGCCGTTTGTTTGGCCCGTGCTCACGCTTCGTTGTTGCTCCCTTTTGTGCGCTGTAGTTGGTTTGTCCCGAATTCCTAGAATGCACGTTGGGCTGAAAACTCGTCGCTGACGTAACCGTGTGGGGAAACCCTCCACTTCCGCGACCCTCCCCGAGGGAAAGAGACGTAAACGGACGATAAACTTCGTTTTGTTGCCACCCCTGGAAACCGTGGAAGAGAACACACAACCCCTCGAGAGTGGGAACAGGTGCAGCGTGTTAGATGAAGACAATTAAGATTTTGATCTTAGAAGAAGCCCAAGTCCGCCGGCGAGGTGGTGATACCCAATCATTATTAAAACCTGAGACATGAGAAACACAAAACGAAATTACAACATTGACCCCCCCCCCCCCCCCCGAACCAAAAGGTGTCCTCCTAAGCTTTTGGCTCCAATCACCACTTTTGTTTCCCTTTTTTAATTCTCTGACTGCATGCACACAAGACAAGAGGGTGTCCGCGTGTCCTTACTTTCATGCATCTTTAATTTCGCTTTCATGTTTTCGGTTTTAATCGTGACTTTGAGTATCGCCCTTTCCACCAGCAACCTGGGGATCGAGGCACTGACTTTTCCGCGACGTCTTCTATCACTGAACATGTTTAAAGCGCCCTAAAGATATTAAAGGGTGCAGAGCGTCAATCGGTAAAAAGAAAAGAGTCAGCAGAGCTCACACGGGATGCCAGAATATATGTCCGTCGCGTGGAGATGGAGGTGGCTGTACGGGCCACCGCCACCTGCAAAGAGAACGAATGCTTGTACACTGACTATAAGTTTTACTAATTCACTCTCAGGCAATATCTTCCAACTTTAGTAATCCGTCTAACTTCGTAAAACTCGCACAACTGTTTTTCGTGTTTACAAAACCGAAAGGCAATGTGCACCGCATCAGGAGCATGCAATTCAATAAAAAAACAATACATCGAGTGAACACCGTAACGTCTGTATATAGAGTCATGATATACTGTCCATAACGAACTACACTACAGTTAAAAAAGTTCCGTGCTGACTTGTGGGAGGCACGGGCGCGAATTGAGAAGGTGTTCTCCTCGTACGAGTGACTGTGAAAATAGAACGTTCCGCGCAGATAAGCTCTAATGTACGTGCACTAATCCCATTGCACACCGCTTCTCAGATGGAGTGTTGTGAACAAATTGAAGATGTACGGAGACGTTTTATCAGTATAGCCCTTGACCGTTAGCTCGAAGAGCCATTCTTTTTCAATCGCAACAGAATCTTATTTCAAAGCAGACTACCGAAGCTCGGTGAAAGCCGAAAAATACGCGATCTGTTCTTGTCACGCACTTGTCCATATGGGATACTCGACCGCGTATTCTTTACCTCTGACGTTCAGATTTTGTATCCGGCGTCAGTCAGGAATCAGCACATACTGTAAACGACTTAATTTTCGCGGGCTCAAATTTTCGCGAATCGGGCAAAAGCTGAAAATTTGAAATTAATCGCGGGTTCTATTATTCGCGAATCGAGTGTAGCTTCCGTAGCTTTTACATATTGCCCGAATTGTTCGCGGGGCGTATTTTTCGCGAATCGTAGGCCATTCGCGAAATTCGCGAAAATTGAGTCCTTTACAGTACTTTTTTTTTTTTAACATCTGAAAATCTGGGACTATTGCTTGTCGAACGCGCATAAGAGTACTATAATCTGTGTATATTTTGAAACGTGTTGGCGATGAATATTTAGTGCGTCATTAGGCAAATGTATCGTGAACTTCGTTAGTAACTTTGGTTTGTGGTTTGCATGCCCCACATTTCCCTGCGCTTCCGTTGATGTCGGTACGTTTATTTCTTTGTGGTTTGTTTCGTGCGTTTCGATCACGATATACACTGGATAAAAAATAACTTTCCCCGTCCTACCTTTTTTTCGTCACTCTCAGGGTAGAGGCTCTTGTATTTAATGCAAATTTGCTTCTGACTTCGTAACTAAATATGGTAGTTGACGGCAGGCTTTTTACAGTACATAGGACTGTCCTAGTATTAAAAAAATGATTTGACATCCTTGAAATCAGAAGGCAATATTTAAGCCGACGGTAAACGCGTAATATAAATACAACGTATCCCCTAAAACGTGAAAGATCGGACTCCACGAAGTCCAATGTTGTGTGAATGGCCATCCCAACTGACGTGGATCGAACGGTTAGACAGTCAACATGTTTAAACATTATTAGTGTTAAAATTATCGTTAGCCAGCTAGCACCTTTATTGATGCCACAAAATACCATTAAAGGCGTTTATTGGTGCTGAACACAGTTTTATTTTCGTCTCACCGCAACAAAAAAGAGGCGTAAGAAATGTAAGAAGCCGTTTACACCAACAAAACCGTAAAATAATGCGAAGTCTGCCTTCACAATCGTCTCCCCTCGAAGCGAAAGGTGACCCTGCCAAGTCCATCAGTCCTCGTCCATTTTCGCCTCTGCATATTCTCGAACGCTCCACACACGCGCACAAACAAAACGCACGCACGCCGAGCCCGACCGAGAGGTCCAAACTGGCCAAGGGGATGCCCCCCCTCTCCAACAAGGCGCGCCCGTAGCTCGGGTCCCCGCCGTTCCCTGGAACAACCCACCCTCCCCCGTCGCCAGAACTCCGGTCCGCTTGAATGCAGGACATGGAGCCGTGAGTCATGAAATGACCGACGGACTCCCTGGGAACACGGCCCCGCCGCCGGCTCAGCTGGGGAGGGGGAGCCGGCCGCGTCCATTGCGCCCACCCGAGGGCAACGGACAGCGTTTCCACGGAGGGGGATCCGAGGCAGGGGAGGTGTCCAGGCGCCGTTAATCACGACGGGGCATCGAGGAAGAGGGACGCTAGCGGGATTCGGAGGCAAGGTGAAGGTCGACTCGGAAGGAGCGTGTCCGCGCATCGAGGCAAAGCCGGACGAGGGAAAGGGAGGGTACCGTCGGGAAGCTGGAATCCAGAACCAGCGAGAGGGAAACATGCGGGCAATGAGTTAATAAAAAAGAGTTTTAAAACAGGGGGCCCCAACGCTTTGGGTCCCTCGAGCAGCTCACTGCGCAAGCGCGGAAGTTGTGGGCATACGCAGTGCGACACTCCAAGCTGTTTGGGGACCCTTCTATACGTTGGGGCCCCCGATTCGGACTTCACGTCGAAGGTGAGCTCTTCTCGTTTCAGGGGTCTATCTTAACTCTCGAAAGTAGCAGAACCTGAACCACTGTTTTGAACGAAAGGCGTATAAATGAGGCATTGAGTAGAACTTGTGCTCAACAACCTGACGGCAGCGCGGCTTCGAAACTAAACCGAAGAGGTAGACGAGGCCGGAATAGGACGAGGAAAAGTACAGGAAAATACCACGGAATAAATGTCAGCGCTGAAAGAGTTGTGGATAACGGGTCCAAATAAACGATGCGCGGTGTCTGAAATCTTCATTCAAAGTACTGTGTTGTGAAAACTCCCTTCAGAGCTTTTTTTTTTTAATTATCGTTATATCTGGACTTATTCCGAAATTTCTGCATTGTTTTTTGTACTGCTGTTAGAATTACTCCATTGAAATCGTTTCTAATGTTTCCGTCTTCTCTATGTTTGCGACGGTCCTCATTTTTAAGAGAAGGGTGAGAACACGTCAAGCTGTTAAGTGATGGTTTTTGTCATCGATCTCCCTCGATCACTTACATGATTGCATATAAATAATAATAATAATAAGATTACTGACGTTTCTTTTTTTCTTTCACTCGCCGAAACTGGATTATATCTGAATGCGAACAGGATGGCTTATTTGACTGCGTTTACTCAGTTTTGTATTCTTTATTTTACCAAGGTGTTGTCGTCAAGATTTTATTTTCTAATTTGTAATTTACATAATAATTTCCCTCGCCAACAATCGAGAACAGCTAGCGTTTCCAATAAAAAAAAACTATATTTGTCTGCCCTTTTCCTTCTCATTGCAATCGGGTGAAAACACCGCCATCCCCACAGCTATGAGCAACGCCAAACAATTAACCATCGTGCATTTAACAAGTACACCTGCTCTTAAGAAGCAGTCTTCGTCATAGCACGAATCGCCCCAGCGAAAGCCGGTGCTTGCAAAGAGATGCCCCAGCAGCCGGCTTTGGCCCTTCGCGTCGAGTGGATCGTTGCTGGCTACGAGAGAAAGAAGCGGCGAACCATGGGTACGAAGAGGTGCGACGATGCTCGGGACCGGGTGCAATGGTCCAGCTTAGCGGTGCCGACTTTACTCGCCGTTAAACGTCGGTGGCCGTCTTCATCCCTTTCGTCGGACCTTATCGAAGTGAGGAGAAAGGAAGTCGTCAAAGGGAGAACAAGGGAGCGGCACTTTCCAGCGCCGGCGGGGCCCCGAGCCCCCGGTCCGCTCCGTCGGCTCCCGCGAGTGGAAGGGCAGAGGCGACGGAGGCCGCCGTCCTCCCTCTTTACGACCGCTCCGAGAGACCGCAATGGAGCAGCGGCCCCGCTAAACGGCCGCGCCGATCCCGCGCTTTTACGACGCGCGAGCACTGACCATCCTCTCGAGATGGGAGGCACGCCGGGGAGCGGACGCCGGGGCCCGAGCGTGCAGAAGCCCCGTCAAAGGGACTCGGGGCAGCAGCGGGCTCTCCGACTCGAATCGGTCCGAGGTACGACCTTTGGGAACGAAATGTGAGCAACCAACTTGTTCGCCGGCCGATCACCTAAAGCAGCGCTCACACTGCTTACACGTCGTACAAAAGACAGGATGGAGACATTATCGAAGGCGTGTTCGTCGCTTGCATGGCGATCCTGTCGCATTGGTCGTCAGAAAGTTGTCTGCGGACATGTTGGAAGCATACATACGCACGAAGTAAACATGTTTCAAACATGTTTGAGGTGTGTCCGCCGATAATGTTGTCATCATGTTGCTAAAAACTATAGCACTAAATGCTAACAATTAAAAAAAAGTTTTCTAAGTTATTTAAAAAGTAAATACGAAGCGCCATAATCATTGCTGAGGACAACAATACGAAGCAGAAATTCCATTTGGACCAACTGCGTGGCATGGTGGCAAGTCCCTAATCCTTTCTAGACGTCGCTGAAAACACGAGCAAATAAAGCGAGCGCTGGATGAAATCTCCGCGTTTTCAAGGAGAAGACGTTGCCTTTCCTTATCTAATGTTATGGCGCACAATCCGTCTCTGAGCTGTACGGTTGTTTTACGTTTTGCCACGCCGCTACTCGACGCCGTGTTAGTTTACCGGTGATACCAAATCGCAGAACTGCCTGCAGTATACGTCGCACCAAGAAGCGAGCGAAGGACCAATTAGGCCGTCGCTCCAGCGTGGAGCGAGAGAGTGGAGCGACGCGTTCTGAAACCCATTTACGAGACGCGGCCATTTGAAACCGTGAGTGCTCTTCTAGCGCCCCGGAAAGAAAAACAGGGCGCGACGGGACACTTAAAAACGCGGAGGAGCCGACGAATAATCAAACACATACACGAACAAAGTCAGCGTGAGACCAACAAAACAATAAAAAAAAAAGGCGAAAGAGAGGAGAGCAGCGACGGCTCCAAAGCCTCCCTCGAGCGAGCAAGGCCGGCAGCGCATCGCCTCTCCCTTTTTTTCGCATTACTTAATATTTCAAATGGGGGCCAGCCTGTACAAACGTTGACGTGGACAGGCCCAATCATTGTTGCCAGATGATGAGTCACGCGTCCAGCGCTCTCTCCGGGAGAGGATTTTAACGGGCCGTTATTTTGGAAGCCCGGGAGCACCGACGGGGAAGGTCAGCCCTGAGCGAGCTCGGCTCTGCATGCTCGCTCGGCTCCCGTCCCGACTAACAAGGTCTAGCGGTAATGTTGCTATTTTCAGGGCCAGGGGCTCCTCGGGCCGCCTCAAGCCCCATTCCTCTTGTCCGAATATTCGGCGGGGGAAGTCGTAATGGGACGCGACGCTCCTTTGTGCTCGCCAAACTTTGCCTTGCCCAGGCGAGTCTGCTGGGCAGAAGGAGCCCTGTTCTGGTGCCAGCAGCGGGGGAGGCCAGGGAGGGATGGCTCGCCCGAGCATGGCGCCCTCAGGCTTCGAGAAAGGACGGCTACAGGCTCGCGCCTCGAGGACGCTCGCTCGGCGGATCCTCCTTTGTTCGCCCGCTCTTCTCGTCACCACGACATCCTCCTCCTCTTCTTGCTTGCAAGTCGCAAATAGCTTCAAACTCGGATCACTGTAAGAATCTCATGCGCTGTTCATTCGCTGAGCGTTAGTCTGGCGCCATTCCGCGAGTCTAATGATTATCGCCTCGTGCGATCCCACACTTCCTTCACTTAAGCACACACATCGCACCATCACATTATTTTCACTTATTTTCATTGCAACGTCCGCCTCCTCCACAATTTACACGAGTGAGCATGTATGAAGATTACCACTCCGAACGCTACAAATGACGAAAGAAGCGCGTCGCGCCACCGTAAGGGTCGTATTCCCCAAAACAAACGACGCCCCCAAACAATGCGGCCGCTCACCTCTGAGACAGCGTTTATAGCCCTCATCTCGACCGGTATGCGCCCGATCTGACGCTGGGCCCTCCTCAACAAAGCAAAGCGCAATGCGAAAGGAGCGACGAAGATCGCGTCGCGAGACCGGCGCTAGCTGTCGCCGTGCACGTAGCACGCATACTGAGCGATCTCTCGAGCGCGTGTCTCCCCGGTCCCCTGGCCGGTGCCCGATAGACAGCGGCGATATTCACGCGACAAGCGAGCACGCGCCCTCGTGCCCGGCGCCTCTCCTCGCGGGGGGAGATCCCGGCCGAGGAGGGGAGCGGTCGGAGCGCACGGGAGAGGCTCCGAGCGGAGAGGAGGCAACCGTTATCTAACGCGGGCCATACTGGAGGACCTCGTGGGAGTCGTAAACGCATCAGGCGCGGACGAGGGCACCGCGTCGTCCCGGCAGGGCAAGGCCCTCCGCGCAGCCGGCCGCCGCCGAGGAGAGGGCGACACATGCACATCCTGCCCTCGTTGCATAGGCCTTAGTAATGGCTACACGTGCGCGCTTTATTGTCGGCGTTATTATTATTTATCGCAGAGGCAAAGAGACGCGCATCCTGCGCTTCCTCCCCGTCGTCCACCCTCATTTCCGATGGAGAAACGGGGACGGAGAGCGGCGGCTGGCCTTGCGGAGAAGCCGACGGAGTCGATGCGCTGAGCGTCCTGGCCGCTGGAGGCAGCGCGCGAAGGCGCGGGGGTCCGTTACGGGACATTGGTTCAGGAGCGCGTTCTGATTGGAGGCTTCGCAACGGCCCCGCTGGGGATTGTGCCCAGACTGCTAAGAAAAAGCCCTTGTTCAACGGATCAAAGCACTAAAACCATTTTTGACATGAATAAAAAAAAAAATAAAGCCAAACAAGCGCGGCCTATTTTCGGAAGGCTGTCGTGATAATCATGTTCGACTGGTGATCCTAGAAGGCAGACCGTTTGTCTAGGGTCAAAATTTTGGAGCCTCGGCCAACACTCGCACCTCAGAACCGGGCGTTAAGAGTGTTTCGTGGGAATACATATTGCCAGAAACGGTCGAGTTTAGGTATTTTAATAAATTGAAACATATTTTGAACGCGTATGTTGCCTTAGCTTCCCTCCCATGTAAATAGTCAACTAGCAAACTGTGCAGATATCTGACCCTGTCCATGTAAATGGCTAACTGCCTAATAAACTGTACACACGAACAGAGCACATGTCCGGCTCACCTTGTTTCTCGTGCTTGCGGGTTGAACACTGCACACGCTACAATAAAAGCAGCAGTAAAATCGTCAGGTATAAAATGACGAAGATTACGCTCTTAAACCTCGTGACGTTAGTCGATCCTGTATAGATTCACGTGCATAAAAGTGAAAGCTATATCTATGCGATAGAAAACTAAGCTAGACATGTATATGTATATAACTAAGCTATATGTATATGTATATAACTAAGCTAGACATGAAATGTATACACTCGAAGCGCATTCATAAAAAAGAACAATATTTCATCGGAACAGAGCTCGGCCACAAAGGCCGCTAGCACCCGCGTCGAACTTTAGAAAGGGCAGGCAGAACGGACGCAAACTCATCGTCGGCACAACACTGAATTCCATAAACCAGCCGCCACTACGAGTGAATACCGGCGTAGTTTTCGCTTATACGGCAACAGAACACCTACGCACATCGTGAAGCCATGACGCCCAAAGCGTATTCCTGAACAGGCCCTTTGTTCCCAGAAACACCGTGGAGCGTCAAAAAAGCGCAAGAAAGGTAATCATAAAAAGAGAGAGCAGAGAAGAACGTCAACACTGTGCCCACAGAAAGAAAACAAAGACCCCGCGCGCCGCACCGAACGAAGCGAGCAGCAAGGAAAACACGGCTGGGCAAGCACCGAGAAAGCATGTTGCCAGAACTCGCTTACCCGAGGAAGAGGGGAGAAATATGTTTGCACATAGATTCCGCATATATGAGCGGCAGCTCGCATGCATTGGAGGCCGGCTGCCTGCGCTTCGTGAAAGGGCCGGCGCCCCTGGGACGCGGGATACATCAGGAGCCCGACGGATCGCGCGTAGCGCTCGGGTCTCACGCCGCTAGTCGGGCCTCTGAAACGAGCCCTGGGCCGGACACGAATGGGCTCTGGGACTGGCCCACCGGTGCTCCATCATTACCAGACAAATTGAGACGCGCGCCGATCTGCGTGAGGCCCGACAGGGTGCTGCTCGGCCGTCTTCAGTCCCTTACCAATTTTCGAGAAGACCGGAGGTACTTGCACTCCCGCGTGCCGCCTTCAACGGCGGCTGTCGGCAAACGCATTTGACGTCCACGTCACTCACAGTTGAGCGCGAGCGGATCGGTCGATTGCTTGAGAGTAAGCATATGCGTAGAGATAAAGAGACACTCGGATACGCACATACGTACAGTGCTCCCCAAACGTAGCGCCGCCACACGATGGTACGATTTTTTTTTTTCTATGTCTGCTATTCCTGGGCATACCGGACCAACTATGTGGTAAAGTTTTGACTCCAAGATAACAAACCATCCCGAGGAAGACATTCCATATCTTGCAGTGACCAATTTAGTTCTAAGTAACTGAGTATAGATCAATATCTGGGTAAACGAGTGGCGGCATTAAGTCTAAAGGGTACTGCACGTACACATATGCACGCGATGATGCGCACATGTGCACGCAGACGTCCGTGTAAAGGCGCATATGCATGCGCGAATGCGTGCACCAACATACGCATAGACAAGACGACTGCTTTAGTCCAGAAAAGCACCATGACGACTGCGAGGCCAGTCATAATAAAGGCGTCTTTCGGTCGCCCATCTTCGGGCACGAGCCCCCGGAATTATTGGGCCAGGCGCTCTGGCTCCACACAAATTCGAGAAGTAGCGGAGGAGTTCACAGGTGACGCGACCACAATGAAAGCACCCTGTAGACTTTAACGCTAAATATGACAGTGGTAAATCATGTGTTCGAGCAAAACTATTATGAAGAAAAAATGCTGGTCAAGATCTATCGAGTAAAACAAAAGCCTCGGCAACTGTTTCTTTTTTTTTTTTTTTCGCCAGACACAAAATGCTTTCCAAATTCTGGCCCGGATGTCGGCGTGCATGGCCACCGACAGACCCAATCAGCCAAATGAGAGCGCGGGAGACGAGCGGCGTCTTCCATCGCGGACACACAAACAACCAAATCATCTGGCGAGTAAATGCGGAGAGCGGCAACGAACACGAGGAGACTCGTCGCAGCGCGCCTAGCGAGCAGAAAGAAAAGAGCAAGCGAGACACGTGCAACGCGAGGCAGGCGGGCAGAGCGGCACTAGGCAGCAGCATCTGGCCGTACCAGTCGATCGGCGCTGTATCAACAAGCCGACAGTGGCAGCCCCGGCAAGACGCTGCTCGCCCCCTGGCGGAAACACGCGCGGACACGGTGGGGAACACCACCGCCGGATCCATACATGTATAAATTCGGGCCCGCACTCACATCCCTAATGTCTCTGGCGGAGAAGGGGATTCCCCGTCTGACCCCGGACAAGACGGAGGAACGGTGCTTCGACCCGCGGTCATCTCGGCCCCGGGGAAGAAGGGGCCAACGCTCCTGTCTGTGTCCGGCCGCACACTCCCGTTACGGCGCTCGTCTTCGGGCTCCCCACGCCCCGAAACAAAGGAGCAGTGATAGGAAAGATACACAGGCGCAAGAAAGGCCGTCGTTCGCCTCCTCCTCCTCCTCTGCGCGAAGTGCTCGCGGACCTCGTTTGGGGTCTATTAATTTTGTAAAGATGGAGGACGTGTCGACCGAAGCCCTAGCCCGGAGCGCGTTTGTTACATAATCTCAAAGATTCGGGACAGGCTTTTTTTTTCAGTTTTTCCCTTTTGTTGCTTTCCTTGTCGCGGAAATTTGTGTCGCAACGATACCATTTATTGGTTAGACTCGTTCGCGATGTCCGCCGCAGCGAAGAGTGAACGCAAAAAGTGTGTCGCAATAGGCTTTCTAGCCCGGGGGCAGTTCTATGACGAAATCCGCATTTGTCAAAAACACTCTTATAGACTATGTTCGAGATAATTAGAAATTAGAATGTAAGCGAAGCTACCAAACAATTTTAAAAACGTAAAAAAAAAAAATCTATTTTTTTTCCCCAAATTTTTAGGGACAATATTCAAGCCCTTTCTTCTTCGCAACACTGAATCCCAATATTTGTAAAATTCAAATAGAAAAAAAGCAAAAAACATCATCACTCTCCAACACTCGGGTCTTTAACAACTACAGCGGCAGAAGAAGATAAAAGACACGAAACAAATGAACCCGTGCGTAGGCGGCATTCCGAAGAAGCGTGCCTCTCGGATAATCTCGCAGGTCTCGCGCCTCGAGCTTTCGGGATTTTCTCCGAAGGCTGCGCGTAAGAAAGGGGCTGCAAGACGGCGACCGCGAAGAGCGGGCACCCCACGGCGACGACGGCTGCTGCCTTTGCAGGCCCCGGGCGTAAAGCAAGCGGGATCTCGCGGACGGCGAGCGAGCGGTGGATCGGGCAACCGAGCCAGTCTCCCTCGCCGAGCCCCTGTCCGCCGAGAAACAAATGACCGTTTTAAGCCCGGCCAGGCCGTGTTTTGCCTACCCCGGAGCACGGCATCGGCGAGCGAATCAGGCAGCAAACAAGACCGGGCTCTCCGAGAACACGTGTTGGAACCGGGACACGTATTAAAGAGAACACGGAGGGCTCCGTCTATTCGTCTTTCTTAAAGAGACAGAGCCTCCCCTCTCCCAAACACAAAAGAGCAGGAGCCGGGCAAGAAGACCATTCCAGGCGCAGTTGTCGATCGCGCGTTCTACTTCGCAAAGCTCCCAAACTCTTCTCTTTTTTTTTTTTTTAACCCAAGGCATACGCACTTTCCTTTTTTTTTTTTCTCTCTTTTTGTCGCCGTGTTTGGGGCGCCAGGCGATATCGCGTTCCTACATATTCCCCTTCTCGCGGGCCGCTTAAAAAAACCTAGAAAAAGAGAGCGAGAATGAATCCAGTCGGTCAAAGCCCGGCACCAGATCAAAGTCGGCAAAAAAGCAAACACAAGCCGACGGAGAGGCTCGACGCTGAGACCAACAGACTTTCACAACAACGAGACGGACGCGACAGCGGACACGCGGAGCGAGGGAGGACGTCGCAAAGCGCAAACAGAAACAGCGCCGGGTTTGTCCGGAGCGAACGGAGGCCTTGGTCACTACGCGGTTCTCCTTTCTAGTCTACAAACAGGGCTCAGCCGCCGTCCCGAAAAGAGACAAAAAAATTATAAAAAGAGGCGCTGGATCGTCGTGTAGGACGGTCGGACATTCAAAACCGGCACAACTTGGGTGGACGGTGAGATGTCCTCTTCTCGACTTGTGTAAACACGTCCCGAATAAATATGTGCGCGCCGGTCTTAACCCCGCCCGCACCTCTCTGGGGCGCCGCCGCCGCGCAAGCACTTGGCCTAAGTGGAGTCTCAGTGGCAGGCAAAACGACGAGGCTGAGCTGCCCCGACGGCGCTAAGTGTATCGCCCGCTGCCCAAGCAGTCTCCGAAGGAAACATAAGACACGAGTACTTTTCACGACACTTACAGCGCTGTGTTGACACTAAGTAGTGGACTGTAGAGGTAACTGTCCATTTAGAGGAAGGCGTGGACTGTTTTAAGCGTCTTCTAGGACCGTAACCCGATGACGAGATCCGGGCAACCTACAAATCGCTCGCATTGGACGAAAACGAGTTGACATAAGAAAATGAAAGCCTTATGTAGTTCTGCCATTGCAAGAACAAAGCAAATGAGAGTTTTCAAACAAGCGTCTATCGGCTAGCGGGACGCTCTTACACTCGTTGCCACATCAAGGAAAGGGGGTGTTATGCGCATGATTCATGCGCTGCGCGAAGTAGTTCTTACAAGATTTGGATGCCGAAGGAAGCAACGATCCCTTTGGCGTTTGAAACGCGTACCTCTTGATAAACTGACACAAAGCTAACATAATATGCACCTATATATATCTTCATTCATCGCATGAAGTCGAAAATTAGTAATGTTCGGCGAGGAGCTGGACTTTTTTTTCCCACGCTTCTTGAAGCGAACACAAGTAAAGATACCAAAACGCACTCAAACACCCAGAAAGCGCGACTTCTGCTCCATTTATCTCCATGCAAACTCGGTTCTACCCGTAAGGGCTTACGCGCTCTACAGATTAAGTAAGGCCGCACAATCGTGCAGAACTCAGGATCGCCGAACGAATACGCACCGCTCATCCAATAGACCCTTTCCGAAATTCAGTCTGGCCACTTTGATCACTATCATCATCTGTGGAACGGCATCTGTGCCATACGAATGGCGGCCTTCTAGTGACTGATAAAGGAAGACGTTGAAGATGCTCCTAAGCGAATGTTGCGAGGCCTGTACATTCAGGGGGTCAGTACGACGCGATGTAGGTCGCGTCGTACGGGTCAGTACGACGGGTCAATACTGACGGGTCAGTACGACGCGACGACGGGACGAACACAAGAGCTACGTAAGCGTTTATTTCTAATAACTCAGATTCAGTCAATCTGTGGGCGGTACACAATCGGCTTTGAAGCACTTTGGTGTATTAGAATTTTCTCGAGGCATCCGAGTGCGTTGTAGCTTTGTTCAGAATGCGGGTTCTTGGTCACCATCGAACTGAGAGTGATTGAGAAAGAACTCACACTGAACAATTCCTCGCATGCCGTTGACTTGCGAAAGTGACGGTGCCGATACAAGTTTATTTCCGCCATTGTTATGGCAAAACCTAGACTGCTTTACAAACCACCAGATGGCACTGAATTTCGGAAAGGGTCTATTCCTGTTCCTAACAGTGTATAACGTACGCCTACGGAAAGCGTGCTTCCCCGCAGACAGCACCGCGATAGGTGGAGCAGACCTTACAGGGGATCCGCAACCTGACGTCTGCTTTATGGTAGGAAATCAAATATGTGCATCGACTCCAGCAACGACGTTACTATGAAATACCCCAATGCGGAGGTGCAAAACTCCGTTCCGTGCACATTAATTCGAGCAGCGAACATCTCGAGCCAGCCGAGACTGGAGCGGGCGCGCGGACACAGAAGCTGCGAAGGCAAAGAAGCCCAATCAGTGCGTCTCAGGAACGCCTGTTGAAACGCCCGGACGCTGGGACGCGAGTTGCGCACGCGCAGGGGAGTGGGGAGCACTGGACGGCTGGCAGCAGCGGACGGCGTGGAGGAGGAGGCGCGGGAACGTGCTCCGCACAATCGCGATCGGGGGAGACATCGTTAAAAGGGAAAAAAAAAAAAGGTTCCGGCCAAGAGCTTTCAAAACCAGGGCGGCCTCCACAAAGCGTCCACCGCCGAAACCACCCGCCCCCTCGGCCTTCTCAATTATACGCGAGGATCGCGTACGGAATAATGGCGACACGCGCTTCCCCCCCCACCCCCCCCCGCGACTCGGGAAGGGGGGGGGGGAGGGGGGGCACGCGTTGGGCGCCTAACAAGGACAGGAGCCTGAGCCCGAGATGTTGAATCCGAGGTGCAGGACGAGGGGAAAGCCTGAATATCTGAAACCAAGTATAACCAGTTTGCGAAGTATTAGGAATAAGGGCAAGGTGACGACTATCTAACCCCATAAACCCCAAACTGTCACGCAGGGAAGAAAGCCTACCACACACTCGAAGACTCGGGATGTTATAATTCTTGATGAGCTACTTATACGGTTTGTCGTCAAGGTCCATCTAAATTCACCACACTTGTCTCACCCCTATGGCCTAAAGAGGAGCACGATTCGGAAAACATAGCTCCAGCCACAACATAGGATACTTCATGCACGTCACACAATAAATCAAAACAACGTCTGTGCCAACGGTCAACAGGAGGCCCATGATTTGATGACGACACTTGTAGCTGCGCTGCTAGCAACTTCAAGGCGCTCCGAGTCGCAATGCCTCAGCATGCACAGACACAAGTGCCTAAATAGCAGCGTGGAATAAAAGACACGATGATCGGTCGGCAATGCGAAGACCGGATGTCAAGCCGGACGAGATCGAACTCACGCGTAGAGAAGCAAGAAGATCTCGTCCCGCTTCAACGGCCATAACAGCTCCGAGAGCATATCACACATATCTCACCAAACGTCATGCTGGACAATATACGGGACTGATCCGCCCACCCGAGGTCTCAACTTGATGCCGTACACACGAGACAGCCTGGACGCGGCCGAGGCAGACAGTGAGAACACCGAGACTCTTCCCGCGGGCTGCAATTTGCCTCACTTTGGGCGTGGGAAGGAGAACAACAGCTTTCGCGTGATAGAGGGACGAGCCTCGCCGCTGCTGGAAACGAGCTTGTAACGAGCAGCAAAGCCAAACGCACGGTGCAGCAGCGGAAGCAGGCACCCCAGAAATAACAGCGAGCCGGCGGCTCTTTCCCCCCTCCCGTTTTTGAAAAACAATCCCTCGTTTTCCCTTAAAATAAGCGCCTTGCGTCGGCTGCCTATTCGCGCCCCAGACGCGAGAAAGAATCCCTCGAGGAGCGATACAAGCACGCAGTGAGCGGCGGCCACTGTGCAATTCAGTGCAGGCGGTTCGTTCGGAGGGGCGAGAGAAACAGATCGCCGACAAGCCTCCCCGTGCGGACGCTATTACAGCTGCGCCTCGGCGCCCTCGCCTCCTCGTCGCGCAGTTCCAGTGCCGCCACTCCCCGAGAACCAATATAGGCGCGGGGCCGGACGTCCATCGCACCCCCTCCCCCGTCTGCGATCGGTAATCAATATCGATTGGTATAAAACGTGCATTTTCAATAGCCCCAGGAGCGGCGCACTCGCCCCGCACTTTTGCTTCCTTCTTTTCGGTCATCCCCCCGGTGTCCGAGGAGGGATGGAAGGAGCCGGCGCTCGGTGTATGGGGAGGCGGCGGAGGGAGACGTCCTCATTAGGGCCCGAGGGTCAGCGGGAGGGAAGGAAGAGGGGAGCCCGGCAGTTCGGGGAGAACCAAGGCGCATCGGGAAAAGCATCGCTAGGCTCGCGCCGAAATTAAGCTCGCTTTTTTCTCTTCGCAGCTGGCTACCAGTTTGTTTGTTAGAAGCGCACGGCGGGCACATGGGAGGCCTTTGAGCTCGTTGCGGTGAGCGCTCTGCAAAAGTGAAAGAAACCGCGACAGACGAGATTTTTTCACGAACGGTTTCGCGGCCGGCGAAAGAAAAGAGCGCGTGCTTGATCAACCCAACGACCCAATCGAAGAAGGAAAAGAAAACAAAAACACTGAGGGACGTTTGCGACGGTGAACACGAATACGCGAGCAGGACATCTGCTGCAAGCCTAGTGTCTTTTGTTGTTGTTGCTGTTTTTTTTTTTTGTCACATGTTTATCCACCAGGTTACGTCGACCTAGCGGCATTAGATACCGGACTTCTATCTTTTTGTGCTGTTGCTCTTCGGCATCCTGCCAGTCTCCTATTTTCATGGCATTGTCTGAATAGTCCGTCAGGCCTTTAATTGCAAGTATACTCTGTCTTTTCTTACCGCTCATTCACCCTGGAAGCGGATCCGCGTTCGCAAAACGGTTGCGAACGCGGTTGTACAAAGATCCAGCACAATTGCACGCGCACTCGATGACATCTAGTGCGCGTGCAATTGTACTGGATCTTTATACAACCGCGTTCGCAACCGCTTTGCGAACGCGGATCCGCTTCCAGTGTAAATGAGCGGTTAAAGTGGCAAGTGGTGGAAAGCGAAAAAGTCACGAGCGCTCGCGATAGCTTTGGTAAGTGGTTTTCAATTGCTTGCCTTTGTGCAGACAAGGTGGATTCTAAAGAAGAGTTCGCTCTTTTAGCCTTCGCAGAAAGACACATTAAAGGGATGCTGAACCGAACTTTGAATTTCTCCAAATAAGGCCGCAGAAGCGTTGAACGGGACGCTACGCACTCCAAAACATGGCTCATACATCGATATCTCAAACGGATGGCCGTATTTTTGGATAAAGAAGGGCGCGGTAAAGCGCGGACTATGACGTCACGATCCTGCTGGAACAGTTGACAATGAGGGGAAGCGCGCTCGTTTCCTTCCTCCTCCTCTCCTCGTTTCGGTTCACCTGCTCGAGGGGACGAAGCAAAGAGGGAATGAGAATCGTGACGTCACATGTCTCGTCGGCCTCGTCAACCGTGTTCAGTCGCGCACTTCTTTCCCAAAAATGCGGTCATCCGTTAGAGGTACCGCTGTATCAGTGATGTTTTTGTGTTCTGCAGCGTCCCGTCTCTCGCTCCAGTCTTGTTTTCTGGGCTCGAAATTTCGATTCAGTATCCCTTTAATGTGAGACGGAGTATACTAGTGCCTACTCTTAGCAAAATTATTATACGCTGTGAGATCGCTATGGAGCGTTTTATTGTTATAAATAGGTGCCGCGACGGCTATTCTTCCTACGAGGAAACTGCGATTTTGTTGAAATGTAGATACTTGCATTACTTCTAACGAATGTGTATTTCGCTCAGTATTATAATGTACTTTGTACGCACCTTGAAACGAATTCGCACGCTAAAAAAAATAATTATTAGACCAGATAAGAAAACGTTTCCAACGGCAGCTGCCTCTTTCCCGTCTTGACCTTGTCGAGTACAATGCTCGAGTTTTAAAAAGAAATCTAATTAACGCAATAATTAATACCCCGATAGCTAATAACCAACAACTTCTTCCGTCTCACAAAATAAAAAAAAAACATACGACAAAAACAAATACGTAGCCGTTCCTACGAAACACACGGCTCTCTCATTCATTTCACGAGGTGACAGCAGCGGCACAAAAATAGCTGTAGCCGACCCGCGTGCCAGAGTCGCGGTTCGCCTAAGCCCTTTAGACACGCCATTAAGACTGCAATCTAAAAACATGCACGGAGCGCGGAGTGCCAACTCGTCGCCTGCCTTTGTGAAATGAAGAAGCGTGCGGGAACTACACACAGATTCAACAGGACGGGTTGGAATAGTGTTAGCTAAAGGCGTGAAAAAAAGGAACTATAGACACTGAGAGCTTAAGAAAACGAAGGGCTTGGCGAGTCCCGACGCAGGAGCCAGTGAAATGGCGGCATTATCCGATAAAACGCCAAAGAACGCGTCTCCAACCAAGAAGCGCGAACACAATAAGCCACATCCCGCGTCTCTTAAGAAGTCAACCGTATTGTGCGAATATTCGAATTTTCGCATAATACGCTATTCAATATTCGCTTCGAGGTGAACTGCGATATTAGTACCTTTCGAAGTGTTGATCGCCGCGGGTTAGCCCGGTTGAGTGCGGATCTCACCAAGTAACTGTGCAATGCGGCGAAGCAATACATCCGCAGCTTGCGTGCTCCGCGGGTATAGCTTCCCCGCAGTGCACGGATGCTCGGTAAGAAGCGCACACAACGGGACTAAAGCCCGGTTCACACAGTTGCGTTTGACTGCGTTTGACTGCGTTGCGGCAGCGAGACACCAGGACATCCCTGCTGCTTATATCGCGTGCCAAGAAGATTCCTTGAATTGGATTCCACGCTTCATACGAAGCACAGATGTGCCGGTGACTCGCCTTCGGTTCTCGCCGCAACGCAGTCAAACGCAGTCAAACGCAAGTGTCTGAACCGGCCTTAACGCGCCGATTATATGTTATACACGGAGACAACTTTTTCTGGCATTTTCGAAAAAGTGACGACCGCGCGAGCACAGCTGTGATTAGCGCTCAACGTGCGCGAGCGCATGGGTATCCATAGCTTTGACTTCTTTGCTAAGAACAGTTTTCCCGAGGTATACCAATATTTACAAGTCCTCAGCCCAGCGTGCGATTTCCTCAGCCCAGCACACGCATGTTCGTCGCGTCGCGATGCGAGCAAATAACGCGTCATACGCACGAACACCAAAAATGGTACCGGCCAAAAACCCTTGGTTGAAAAGTCTCTTTTTTCCAGATTTTGTTTAGAAGTAAGAATATTTGCATATAGCAGGCAGATTTATAAATTCCCCAGATAAGGATAGCTGTGACAAATCTTTCGTTTACATGCCTTGTTTACATGCCACAGTTCATAAGTATAGTTATATTACACTTAACTGGACTTTGAAGTGGACAAGTGGAAGGTTAGAAACAACCTTCACGAGTTCAGCTAAATGTTCGTTTAAGCATGGTGCACATTAGTGAGAAATTCGTAGAAACTATTCGATATTCAATTTGAAAATATCGGTCAGAACTACTATTCATTTCGAATCCGTTTAAAACTCAAAATCCACTATATGCACATGCCTAGCTAGCTGTCAGTGACTGCAGGGTAGATTATAAAAATGAAAGGGGCCACCAAAGACGGAACGGCGGGAATAAAACATGACACCTGCATATATATAATGTTGTTTGGCTGAACGTCTTGGAATGCCGTAACTATACAGTTTCTCGTTTTCTGTCCCTCTCTCTCTTTGACGTTCCTTTATGAAAGTGCAGTAAAAGCTTTTAGTGTTGTTATTGTTTTCCCACAGGCAAAGTCATCCATCGAGCAAAGCGATCTCAGCATCTAAACCGCTAAACTAAATCGCATTGACAAAAGAGGCCGAGCAGGATCAAAGAAACAGCGTACAACGCACGAGTATACAACGAGAAACGAGCCAATCGACGGCTTCCAAGCGGCGTCGCAGGGCGTCCATCTCGCTGCGCGAAGTTCGAACGACCGCGTGCGGCGCACGAGCCAGCAGCAGAAATAGCCCGGGCGCTCCCTTACTCCTCCCAACCTCCGTTGTTTGTTTGCGGTTTCGTAAACAGCTCGCTTGTTCCCGCGCCGTCCGCAAGACAGCGGCGGCAGCCTGAGGGGTTGTCCCCCGTAGCGGGAACCAGCGAGGCTCTCCGACGCTCACCGAGCAGGCCCGAACCCGACGAGTCGCGCACTCCTCGCCGAGACTCAAGTGGCGCGGATATTCAGGAGCGTCCCCGCCGAAAGGATTTGGGCGTCCCCCGAGGCGCCCCGGGAGAACAGGTTAATCGAACGGGGCCAACGGCGAGGAGAGGGGGGAGGCTGCGAGGCGCCGGTGTAGCCGCCGTGTGTGTCCGTGCGTACGAGTGTGGAACTGCCCTGTCGTGTCTCGGCGTTCGCGAGACAAGGCGCTTTAGGCTGCTGTCTGTACCGAGCCTGGTAAGAGGGAACACAACAGGGGACAGCCCGGTAGGAGGAGCAGAAGCATGCCACTAGACGACGCTAGGAGCTCGTTTAGGGTCGGTTGTATAACGCGGTGACGTTACTTAAAGCCGGGGTCACGCTGCTTATACATAATACAAAAGACAGTCTGCAAACTGATTGGAACGCGAGTCACCGCGAGATCTGTGCTTCGAATGCCGCATGGAAATGAGTTCAAGGAGAAACTTAGGCGCGTGGCATTCGAACCACGGACCTTGCGATGACTCGTGTGTGCAGACTGTCTTTTGTATACTGTATGAGCAGTGTGACCCCGGCTTAAGACAGGTCTGATGAAGCGGGCTGACACGGCGTACCGACAACATGTGACGAGCAGGAAAGTCAAGAAGGGGCAAAATAGGTGCTTCTCTACTTCGTCCAAGTTGGTATATTTCGAATACGGTTACCCGAATGACAATTCAATTACAACAGTTCTACGTGCCTTCGTTGCGGCGCTTTCCAGGCATTCAATGTGGAGGCGTTACGCACACGAAGGAAATGATCTGGAGCCTAATCACTGGCTGGCGATAGCTCGAATCGATACGATGATGTCGAATTCATATAAACCCGATATCAGACCGACGCCTTACTTCGGTTGACCGTTAGCTCCTGCATAAACACGGTTTAAATATGCCAACCTGTGAATATTTACTTTCGGGCCAATTAAAAAATAAAGTTCAAACTACAGGTTTTCCCGCTCATTTTAATCCAAGCGACGACCAATTTAATCCCGGGGTCACTCAATTTAATTCAAGCGCCATACAATTTAATCCAAGCGCCATACAATTTAATCCCGGGGTCAGTGAATTTAATCCACAATATATATATGCACTTATTTTGGTCAGTGGTCGTGTTTTCGCTTACACATTTGGTAACTTAGAACGATTGTTTATATAATTAGGACTTTTAGGGAACAATTGATAATTTTATTACTAATGTGATTACTTTGAGTTACTAGTCCAACTATTGACTATGTTGGTTACTCTTTTTAGAGCGCAGGTCTTAGGCACCCGTTTCCGGCTTGAGTGGCGTCGGCGTCGCCGTCGCCGTCGGCGTAACCACGCGGTGCATGATGGGTAAATTCCCCCGCTAAAATTAGCGGAAAAATTTCCCCGCTAAACCGAGTGGAAAATTTTCCCCGCTAAAGTTAGCGGAAAATTTTCCCCGCTAAAATTAGTGGAAAATTTTCCGCGCTAAATATAGCGGAAAGTTTTCCCCGCTATATTTAGCGGAAAATTTCCCCCGCTAAATCTAGCGGAAAATCTTCCCAGCTAGATTTAGCAGAAAATTTGCCCCGATAAGTCTAGCGGAAAATTATCCCCGCTACATTTAGCGGAAAATTTTCCCAGCTAAATCTAGCGGACAGCTTTTCCCACTATATTTAAGTTTCCCGGCTAAATCTAGCGGAAAATTTTTCCAGCTAGATTTAGCGGAAAAATTTCCCCGCTGAATCTAGCGCAAAATTTTTCCCGCTGTATTTAGGTTTCCCCGCTTAATTTAGCAGAAACATTTCCCAGCTATATTAAACAGAAAATGTTCCCCGCTAAATCTAGCGGAAAATTTTCCCCGCTACATCTAGCGGAAACTTGTTCCCACTATAATTAGGTTTACCTTCTAAATGTAGCAAAAACTTTTCCCAGCTAGATTTAGCGGAAAAGTTTCCCCGCGAAGTTTAGTGGAAAATTTTCCCCACTAAATCTAGCGGAAAATTTTTCCCACTATATTTAGGTTTCCCTGCTAAATGTAGCAAAAAAATTTCCCAGCTAGATTTAGCGGAAAATTTTCCTCCCTAAAACTAGCAGAAAATTTTTCCCACTATAATTAGCTAAATCTAGCAAAAAATTTCCCAGCTAGATTTAGCGGAAAATTTTCCCCGCTAAGACTAGCGGACAATTTCCCCCTCCTAAATCTAGCGGAAAATATTTCCCACTATATTTAGGTTTCCCTGCTAAATGTAGCAAAAACTTTTCCCAGCTAGATTTAGTGGAAAATGTTCCCCACTAAATCTAGCGGAAAATTTTCCCCGCTAAATCTAGCGGAAACTTTTTCCCACTATAATTATGTTTCCCTGCTAAATGTAGCAAAATCCTTTCCCAGCTAGATTTAGCGGAAAATTTTCCCCACGAAGTTTAGCGGAACATTTTCCCCACTAAATCTAGCGGAAAATTTTTCCACTATATTTAGGTTTCCCTGCTAAATGTACCAAAAAAATTTCCCAGCTAGATTTAGCGGACAATTTTCCTTACTAAAACTAGCAGAAAATTTTCCCACTATAATTAGCTAAATCTAGCAAAAAATTTTCCCAGCTAGATTTAGCGGAAAAGTTTCCCCGCTAAGTCTAGCGGACAATTTCCCCCCCTAAATCTAGCGGAAAATATTTCCCACTATATTTAGGTTTCCCTGCTAAATCAAGCAAAAAAGTTTCCCAGCTAGATCTAGCGGAAAATGTTCCCCGCTAAATCTAGCGGAAAATTTTCCCCGCTAAATTTAGCGGAAAATTTTCCTGCTATATCTAATGGAAAATTTTTCCCGCTATATTTAAGTTTCCCCGCTAAATCTAGCGGAAAGTTTTCCTCACTAAATCTAGCGGAAAATTTTCCCCGCTAGATTCAGCTGAAAATTTGCCGCTGTAAGTCTATCGGAAAATTTTCCCTGCTAAATCAAGCGTAAAAATTTCCCCGCTAAATTTAGCGGGAAACTGGCAGAAAATTTTCCCCGCTAATTTTAGCGCGAAATTTTCCTCGCTAAATTTAAGGGAAAAATTTCCTCGCAAAATCTAGAGCGAAATTTTCCCGCTAAATCTAGCGGAAAATTTTCCCCGCTAAATCTGGCGGAAAATTTTTCCCGCTAAATCTAGCATAAGGTTTCCCCGCTAAATCTAGCAAAAAAAATTTTCGCTAAATCTAGATGGGAAAATTTTCCGCTAGATTTAGCGGGGAAACTAAAATATACTGGGGAAAAATTTCCGCTAGATTTAGTAGGAAAGTTTTTCTGCTAAATATAGCAGGAAACATTTTCCGCTAGATTTAGCGGGGAAACCTAAATATAGCGGGAAAAAGTTTCCGCTAGATTGAGCGGGAAAAGTTCTTCGCTAAAAATAGCGGGAAAATTTTCCGCTAGATTTAGTGAGAACATTTTCCGCTAAATCTAGCTGGGAACATTTTCCGCTAGATTTAGCGGGAAAACATAAATATAGCGAAAAAAGTTTCCGCTAGATTTATCGGGAACATTTTTCGCTAAATTTAGCGGGGAAAAGTTTCCCCTAGATTTAGCGAGGAAACTTAATTATAGCAGGAAAAATGTTCCGCTAGATTTAGCGGGAAAGATTTCCGAGCAGTGAAAATTTTCGGCTAGATTTAGCGGGGAAACTTAAATATAGAGGGAAAAATTTTCCATTAGATATAGCAGGAAAATTTTTTGCTAAATTTAGCGGGGAAAAGTTTCCGCTAGATTTAGCGGGGAACATTTTCCGCTAAATCTAGCTGTGAAATTTTTTTGCTAGATTTAGCAGGGAAACCTAAATATAGTGGGAAATATTTTTCGCTAGATTTAGGGGGAAAATTGTCCGCTAGACTTAGCGGGGAAAATTTTCCGCTAAATCTAGCTGGGAAACTTTTTGCTAGATTTAGCTAATTTTAGTGGGAAAAATTTTCTGCTAGTTTTAGTGAGGAAAATTTTCCGCTAAATCTAGCTGGGAAATTTTTTTGCTACATTTAGCAGGGAAACCTAAATATAGTGGGAAAAATTTTCCGCTAGATTTAGTGGGGAAAATTTTCCGCTAAACTTCGCGGGAAACATTTTCCGCTAAATCTAGCTGGGAAAATTTTTTGCTGCATTTAGCAAGGAAACCTAATTATAGTGGGAAAAAGTTTCCACTAGATTTAGCGGGGAAAATCTTCCGCTAGATTTAGCGGGGAAAAGTTTCCGCTAGATTTAGCAGGGAACATTTTCTGCTTAATATAGCTGGGAAACTTTTCTGCTAAATTAAGCGGGGAAACCTAAATACAGCGGGAAAAATTTTTCGCCAGATTTAGCGGGGAAATTTTTCCGCTAAATCTAGCTGGAAAAATTTTCCGCTAGATTTAGCCGGGAAACTTAAATATAGTGGGAAAAACTGTCGGCTAGATTTAGCTGGGAAAATTTTCCGCTAAATATAGCGGGGATAATTTTCCCCTAGACTTAGCGGGGCAAATTTTCTGCTAAATCTAGCTGCTAAGATTTTCCGCTAGATTTAGCGGGGGGAATTTTCCGCTAAATATAGCGGGGAAAACTTTCCACTATATTTAGCGCGGAAAATTTTCCGCTAACTTTAGCGGGGAAAAATTTCCGCTCGGTTTAGCGGGGAAATTTTTCCGCTAATTTTAGCGGGGGAATTTACCCATCATGCACCGCGTGGTTACGCCGACGGCGACGGCGACGCCGACGCCACTCAAGCCGGAAACGGGTGCCTAAGACCTGCGCTCTAAAAAGAGTAACCAACATAGTCAATAGTGGGACTAGTAACTCAAAGTAATCACATTAGTAATAAAATTATCAATTGTTCCCTAAAAGTCCTAATTATATAAACAATCGTTCTAAGTTACCAAATATGTAAGCGAAAACACGACCACTGACCAAAATAAGTGCATATATATATTGTGGATTAAATTCACTGACCCCGGGATTAAATTGTATGGCGCTTGGATTAAATTGTATGGCGCTTGGATTAAATTGAGTGACCCCGGGATTAAATTGGTCGTCGCTTGGATTAAAATGAGCGGGAAAACCTGTAGTTGCAGTTGTTTTGGCGTCTCAGGGCAGAGATAAGCGCGAACGTCCCAGAAGATGGTGGGTCCGCCCTTGCTTCCACGAAAGAGACGAGAAGGGACAGGGAACGAGCCTCGTTCCCCTCTTGCGTTCGCGGGACGTGGAGTACTACCGCGAGTATGTGATCTATCTATGTTCACATTACGTGTTCATAAAAAGGAAACGTAGCAGATCGAGAATAAGTATAGAAGTAAGAATAAGTATTACTCTAACAGTTTCCTCAGGATGCCTCCCAGCGCGTTTGACACGATCCTGGGCCTGGTCCGCGACCGGATCAAGAAGGAGGACACGAACCTCCGGAAGGCCATTCCTCCAGACGTGCGCCTCGCACTAACGATAATGTAATTGCGAGCAAAATAGAGGGAATGAAATTGATTGCCCGATGGTACGAAATCTAGGTAATAACTCCAACAATAATCGCACACACGCAAGTCAGTACGGATTTTTGACGCAAGAATTCGACATCCAAGAAATTATTCCATAAAACTGAGCTGTTGACGCAAAAGTTCGACATTAAAAAAACTAAGCTGTTGACGCAAATGCTCGAAATTCAGAGATACCGTAAAACCAAGCGGAATAATGATACCATCAACCTGTGCTTAAAATTGTGTACCAAATAGTGAGAGTCACGTAGAGGGTTTTGATGAAACAATTTATAAGAGCTCGTTCGGCTGCAGGCTTGACGCAGTTATCCAATTTTCTGAACAGCTATGACATATTTGAATTCGCAAGAAGTTAAAAGTGTACTAGTGACTGAGAAGTGTCCCTCAGTGACTGAATTCTTATGTCATAGAATCAGTAATGCCAACCATATGATATGTAAGGTTCTTGAATCATTGCTTTCAACATTTCTCTGTCTTCTGCCAAGATTTCTTGGTGCTGGGGAGACACTACGGAGCTCATCCTTCAACTTTCTGATCGGAAGGTCGACCTGCTGTGGAATTGTCTCCGAGGTGTGCACCGCCCTGTGGGAGGTGCTTGGGCCTCTTTACGTAGCCTGTCCGGAACAGCCCGAGGAGTGGAAAAAGGTACGCAATTTTTTACTCGAGCATTCTAAATGCCCCAAAATTATTCACTTGTAAGTAGATTTACTCAATGTTTCTTTCGTACATGAGTACTTTGCAAAATTTCGTGCATTACGAAGGCAGTAAAATTAATTTTGTCATGCTAGATCAGCTGAAAATTTAGACCTTTATGTTCTGAAAAAATTTCCTAATTTCCTCAAAAACTATCGAACAGTGCAACATAGTATCTTAGAGATACTATGTTGCACTGTTCAAAAAGCACTGTGTACGTGTGCTTTTTTTCAGTACTCCTGTATTTGTATTCTCGGACATTTTTGCTTCTTTCGCGGAAGTGTCTCTGAAATACCCCGATACAACCAAACCGAATGCATCTCAGTATCGCTATTCCGGAATACTTTGTTAATTCATCTCAGTATTTTTATTCCGCAATACTTTCTTGAGTATCTCTGCCCAGCCTTGACAAGAAGCCAATGTTTGTGTGATTGGTTGATTAAAATAAATGAAGGCTGTAATTGCCAATGATTTCTGGTGACATTGCATTTAAAAGTGACAAACCCGAAAATTGGGCAAAATTCTTGTACGTATTCTAGTACGCTTCAACTCTCATGGGCTTTTGAGGAAACTAAGACACTACTGGGGATCTATTTTGCCACAGGTGGCTGCTGAGTTTGAAGACAGATGGAACGTCCCCAACTGCATCGGAGCGATTGACGGGAAACATGTTATCATTGAGTGCCCAAAGCTGTCTGGCAGCCTTAACTACAACTATAAAGGCTCCTTCAGCAAGTCGCTGCTGGCCATCAGCGATACAAGATACAGGCAAGTTTTGAGTCTTCTATTGCTAAAGCAGGTGATTTGAAGACAAATTGCCCAATGAAGGGTACGCAAGCAGTTTCAAGTGAAAGGTGGGAAGACTTACGTCAAAAAGGACACTTTGCGTGTACGGCTGTTTTCATGTTATAGTAATACTTGACCTCCTTTGATGTTTGCTGAATCCATTCCCCATTATGGTGCAATTACAGCATACACACATACACATCTCTGTGCATAAAACCTTATGCAGTCATGTTTAAGAATGTAGAGAATGTTACCATGAAGTACAATTGTTGAACTCTTGTTGATTCCTACCGATATTTTGCAAAACTGCTTTTAACATAAACATATTGTACTGAGGCTAGCTCGTAGCACTTCCTGTGATGCACTGCTTAGTAACGGAAGTGCATCACACGAAGATCCACAATTATAAGAACAAAGCGTGGAAGTGCTCGGTCTCGAACCTCCATTCCGCCGGCATTGAAGCCGATGTTGAAAGCTCCGTGCTGACAGTGCACATGAAGGAAGTGTGGCTGTGTAGAATATCTGCACAATACTTGTTCACAAATTGTGGTAGTGTGTGCAGGGGGCGAGGGGAGAGAACAATCACATGCTTGGAAGGAAACTGGGAGACGCAAAGTACCATGGTCAGATCTGGTGTGTGTGACAGCAAGAGACGCTAGTTTCGGCTTGCACCCCCACTCGAGGTTTAGCTTTGGCGGGTGCAAAGAAACTCCCCCCCCCCCAGCCTCTTGTCCAGTGAACTACACTGCTGGGAGTGAATTTCGACAGCCACCCGAGCTTTACAAGCTGCATAAGGGAAATTGTAGCGAAGGCGCGACGGAAACTACCCTCTGTAGCCCATGTTGCACACATTATGCCGCCATGAACATTGATACTACCTCGTCTAGAGTTTTGCTCACTTGAGTGGAGTTCCCACCAGGAATCCCTTCAACAAGCCCTGAAGGGTGTGCAGCGCAGGTGTGCTCATACACTATACAGGCAGCTGCCTCAAATAATACATTCTGTGTTAATAGTACCTTTTATTTTCAGGTTTCTCTATGTTGAAATAGGACACCACGGCAGTGAGAGCGACGGGGGAATTTTCGCCCGCAGCCAGCTTCAGCAGCGCATTAATTGTGGGGAGCAGGGGCTGCCTCCTCCAGCGGCCGTTGGAGAGGAAGGGGACCTGCCATACTTCTTGCTTGGGGATGAGGCCTTTCCCCTAAAACCCTACCTCATGAGGCCATACCCGAGGAAAATTAAGTAATCTGTTGCTTTGTTTCATAACTTGGTCTATATCTTGCAAGGATTCGAAATGCGTTACGGATGAAGACACATTTAATTGCGGATCAACATAAATTGTTTGAGAACCTGCTAACCCCTGAACGTAACCTAAATTTGTAAAAAGAAACATGTTGGACACTCATGCTGCTGACAGTTGCTGCTAACGACAGCTGATTGCGGTCGCCATTATAGCCAGCTTATTAATAACCTCATGAGGTTTGTTGGCTCATATCGTATGCTACACCTTCCCCCAAGGATTATAACGACAGCGGCATATCAGATGTAGACGTGACAGGGATCAATTCAACTTGTTTCGGCCACGAGTGCATAGCACTCTTCTTTATGTCAGTGAGGCGACGGACACATGTCAACTAAATTATTACTGTTGACTGATGTCTGTAATGTTACTGAGCACTATTTGCTCGCATGACCTAAAAGCTCCAGAAATGGACGAACCCTCAAGCCCTTCATCCCTGCAATGTGCAACATTTAAAGTTTAAAATAGAACGGAAACGAAATTTCAGCGCCCATTTGTTTCTTCTGATACAGACCACGTTATAGGAGCACCCCGTCGTACACATCAATTCTTTGTTTTTAAATGCTAGAAAACTAATTTTAAGACAAATAAAACGATTGCCAGATTGCGCGTGGCGGAGTCTCTCAAATTATCCGAACCTCAAAAAAAAAAAACAAGAGGGTTAGCCAGATTGGGCTGCAGTGTGGGGCCCGTGTCGTCACAGGCCCCGCATGCAACTTCACACTACCGTAGTTCAGGTGCTTCCGCTTAGAGACGTCGCAACTATAGCTGGTGACAGGTGAAGAGCACAGTGGAAGCTCTGCCTCCACCGCAAGCTTTTTAGCCGTCGTGGTGCGAGCATGCACACACGCTCAAAGCTCGACGGAAAGCATCGAGCACATTCTGCAGGCTGATCCACCGCTGCACTTTTAACCTGTCGCCCAATATACTGTCTACCATCTTAAACCCTTGCTTACTGTGTCCAACCTTGACCATTTGCGGTGTTCATGCTTATGGAGTGTGCTCGCTTTCACAAGCGACGAACATGCACACTGAGCGGTGTATCTGTAAACATTGCAAAGGCGCACAGGATGCTTTCATGTGTATGCTTAGTTCAAACAGATTCATTGGTTCTTTCAGAGTGATCGAAACAGTAGCAAAAAATGATACACTGGGACCACCGCGCCTCATGATTGCTTTACGAAACTACTTGTGGTCTCTTTTGTTAGTCTGAGCACAACCAAGGCAACTGTGAGAACCAGGTTTAAAGATTGCCTTCATGTTGCACACAGATGTGCACATGTACTCTGATTGCTGTCTGCATTCGGGACGTATGGGCAGTACAACAAAGCGCGTATAGTTTTTAAAACAGGGAGTGTGAACAAAAATGAAAGGAAACGTTTCCTTTCATTCGATTAATAGGCAATAGGTTAAGAAATTGGTTATTATTTTGCAGGCCTCATCCCAACAACTGAGGAAAGACGGCAGTCTGCAGCTCGCCCTTCGACCAGTGCTCCCCAAGCTGGTGACCCAGCAGACGAGCAACTGCCGGACGACGACGCTGGAGACCTATCGGACAATGATGAAACCAACAGAAAGGAGCTGCGGCGTCGGCGCAAGATTTTTAACTACCGCCTCAGTCGTGGCCGGAGAGTAGTAGAGAATACCTTCGGCATCCTTGCCCAAAAATGGCGCATCTTGAGAAGACCCTTCCGAGCCAACGAAGAAAATACAGACAAGATTGTTGCGGGATGCGTTGTGCTCCATAACTTTCTTTTAAAGGATTCAGAGGTATCAGCCACATCGTACTGCCCTCCCGGCACAGCTGACCATGAAGACTGGGAAGGACGGAGCGTCAGTGGCAGTTGGAGGGGCGATACTGACAATCAGAACGCCACACTTCAAGCCCTCCCCAGAACAGGCTACAATTCAACCAGGCATGTTCCATTTTCCTCACTGTGTTACTTTATCCGTGCTAAAGTCAATCTCGGGCTAGTATACGCAGCAAATGTAGGACTTGAGACTCTATTGACAATTCCCACAAGAAGTACCATCTCTAATAATTAAAGGTGTGCAAATAGTGATTCTTGTAACCGAATCGAATAGTGATGAAACCAAACCAAATCGAATACTTTTTGAATACTTGGTAGAAGTTATAATTGCAAGTCTATGTCATTCTAAACATTAGCTCAAAGCCCCACTTCCAGTGCAAACGTTCTATCTTTGATAGCAAAAGCATGCACGCACAGCTAAATCGCAACGGAAGTCACCGAGTGTTTGCTGGAGGCGGAGCTTCTACTGCACTCTTAACCTTTCACCGTCTATGGTGTGGCTGTTCTATTTACAGGGAAGCCTACAGGGTGCGGGCAAAGCTCACCCACCACTTTGTGAACGGAGGAGCAGTCCCCTGGCAGGACACCATGGTCATGGACCTGGTGGAAACTAATGAAAAGAACTGCTGTTACAAGTGATTTATTCGTTCCTAGTTCAGGACTCCGCCTCTTGCCTATAGATGGCTTGCATTTGCGCTGAAAAAACAACATTTTCTATTTCGTGCATTGTCTGCAACTGGCTACGCTCATCAAGGGTTCTCAGTCGACCAGCGATTGCCATGTTAAAGTGGTGAACAACGTCCTGGCTGTTCTTGGCCCTCCTGGTACGCCTCTCTTGTATGTTCTGCAGTAGGCCGACACAGGTACCGATGGCGTCCTGCGTACCAGAGCCGCTCTCTTCTGGCCTGGTATAACAAATTTGTGTGAAACAAGCTCAGAATAAGTACTTTCTAAATTGCTTACCTTGACTTGCTGGCAGGTGACTGACGTGCCCGCCGTTGTTCGTTTTGCCTGCATTTGTACATACGAGTTTTATTTTCTGCATGTCTTTAGGGCATCAGTGTAGCGTGATCACGTGTGACATTAATTGTAAATTTAAATGATATCCTTGAGGATGAATGCTATTTTTTATATCAACAATCAAACTATGATAGAGGAAACCTAACATTGGGCTGCCGCCTGTCACGCCCAATGCTCTCCGTTCTTCGGGCCTGCAAAGAAAGGGATTTTCATGAAGCTATGTTTTAATATGTTGGGCTTTAATAAAAAAAAGTGTCATTGTGAACTCACGGCTCCGACTGGTCATCATTTTGCTCATCAGCCCTGTAGATAAAGCAAGAATTTCGTCCACCTAAATATATAAATAGCAATCTTCAACACAATACTGGAACATCCGATACCAACCTTTTTTCCTCCAGGTGACCACTCCCATTGTTGGTACCACTGGTGGTGGAGCCACTGCTGGTGCCACTGCTGTTTAAGCATCGTCATGGTGAATTGATGTGACAGCAAACAAATGTAGAAAGATCAAGTTAGGTATATTTGTAACGTTGCTTAATCAACTAAAACCTACCTCATTTCACCATAAAAATCCAAGTTTGTGTGGAGGCTGAAATGACATGCGGGTGATTAGTGCTTTTGTATCACAAAGTTCCACACATTTTTAAAGAGGTATGAGTACATACCTTGGAGTGGGCGACACTGGCTCCATTATTTCCATCATCTGAACGTAGTGGGGCCAAGTTATTTTGATAGCCTCCCCTGCCCCAGCACCACTCTTCATGCTGTCTGATATTTTATTTTTTTGCTTCTGGTACGAATCCTTGGCATTCTTGAATTTGTTGGCCAAGACACTTCCTGAAAAAAAAATGAAACCGTCATGGACAAACTTTTGACACCAAAACAAATCTATGCATTGTAAGAATTGTTGCTCAAACACTGCCGCTGCTTACAAGTGCTGAATGATGGTTACTGAAGTTCGGAGGAGGTGCCTTCTATACTCCGTTCGCGTGCCCCGAGCTTTCAACAGCGCTACTGTTGCACGAGCGCTCGTGCACCGGGGATTCCTTCCAAAGTCACGTGCGCGCGCTCCTCCGACCGCACACGCGCGCGTTACAAACAGATATGTTCGCTTGCGATAGCCCTCGGTCAGCTGAGTCTTGGCATAGCGCATCACACCGAAATTGGTAGTTTTCCTAACTCGCAGCTGAAGAGTGTTTGAGCGCTTTGGAGGACAATAGAATCCGAGCCAAATAACAATATTCGTTCCTGAGAACAAGAAAAGTACATACCTTCGACACCGCCGAGATGCACGCCGAGGTTGCTCCAAAGCTCGTCCTTGTAGCTGTTGTCTTTATACCTCGGATGCCTTTTGTCGTAAAGACAAGGGTACTGCTTTATAAGGTCCAATAGGACCTCCGTCTTCACCGGATGTTTTCTCTTCTTTTTCGTCGACTCCGCTGCACCGGTGGTGTCAATAGTCGCCATCTTGGGACTGTGCGGATGCTAGCGTGACGTCAACCAAACGTCACGGCAGCATCGAGTTCCTATTGGCCCACTTTCGGGAACCGCTCCGCGGTCGCCGAAAGCGGTTCTGAAAATTCGGTCTCGGACCGATCCTGAAAACGCGCCCCAACCGCGCCGCTCCAGCCGCTTTTGCGGCTGGAAATGACCCGAACCGCCTCGCGTTTGCGGATCCGCCTCCAGTGTGAACGGGCCATTAGGCCTACTGGTCGGAACAATGAACCCGTCTTCACAAGCCTCTCAACCGCTGCCGCAGCACCACCGCCATACCACCTTTCAGCACCAGAGCCGTTCACGTTTGTACCTGAGCAGTGGACGACCTGGAAGAGACGATGGGAGCGTTTCCGCGCCGCCTCGGGCCTACAAGGGAAGACCCAAGCCGAACAGGTAAACTCGTTCATTTACCTAATGGGGCCGAAGGCAGAGAAGATTTTCGCCTCCCTCCCCAACCCTGCGGACAAGACGAAATCCTATCCCGATGTTATCGAGGCATTCGAAAACGTTCTCATCGTGAAAAAGAACGTCGCGTACGAGCGCGCAGTCTTCAATAGCCACTCACAGCGTGAGGGAGAAGCAGCAGCGGATTTCATCACAGCGCTGTACGCTCTGGTAAAGACGTGCGACTACGGCAACCTCAAGGATGAGCTCCTCAGGGATCGCATCGTCGTCGGTGTGAGAGACAAAAGACTCTCCGCTAGGCTACATATAGAAAGCGAACTTACTTTGGAGCGAGCGGTGTTGCTAACGAAGCAAACGGAAACTGTTGGCCGGCAACAAGAGACTCTCAAGCACTCTACCGAGACAACGCCTGCCGAGACAGCACATGTGGACAGGCTACAGGCGCCAGAACTAATGGCTAAGAAGTTTCACCCTAAGTGTCCACAACAGCCTTTGGTGGATCAGCCACCGCCAACCCAGTCATTTTTTGGTGTGGGAATACAGTCAAGCACACAAGGCAGCAATGTCCAGCAGCCAAAGTTCGATGCAACAAGTTGGGAAAGCAAGGCAATTTTGCGTCAGTCTGTAAAGCCAAGCGACTCCGGCAAGTCGCCCAGCTGAATGAAGGCACGTCGACGGAGGCAGACTTTTTTTTTGCGGGAAGGGTCAACACTGGGCACAAGAAAAAGCCGTGGAAAGTCAACGTCGTCGTGGATGGTCAAAACGTGGAGTTCGGCCTGGACACAGGAGCGGACGTTACCGTGATTCCAACAAGTATACTGGCGAAGCTGGACAAGGAGACAACATTCCAGAAACCCGACATGCTCCTTCTTGGACCAGCGAAGCAGCGGCTGGACATCTTGCGGGTAATGCAAGCAAGAGTAGTATACAATGGGAAAAGGGCCGTGGCGAGCCTCTACGTCACGAAGGACTGGATGAGCCTCTTCTGGGCTTGGACCTCATCGACCGCTTTGATATCCTGTGCCGAGTGAGTAGAGCCGGAGCAGAGCCATGTCTCGACCCAGTCAACGAGTTACCAGAGTGTTCCAACGTTTGGGAGAAGCCCCCTACACTTGCAAAATCAAGCTGAAGTTGCCGGTGGAGCCGGTGGCAGTCACATCACCACGACGCATCCCAGTTCCCCTGTTGAAAGCTGTGGAGCGTTAACTCCGAAAGATGAAAAACGAAGGAGTGATCACTACTGTCAGTTAGCCAACAGATTGCTGCTCGCCAATCGTGGTAGTACCGAAAAAGGATGGTGACATACGCATCTGTGTGGACTACACCATTTTGAACAAGAGCGTGCAGAGAGAGTACCATCCAATTCCAAGTGTGGAGTCAATTATGGCTAATTTGCGACAAGCTAAGTGCTTCTCCCGTTTGGATGCTTACTCTGGCTTTTATCAAGTGAAACTGCACCCCGAGTCAACACTGCTCACCACCCTCATCACTCCATTTGGCCGGTTCAAGTATAACCGCCTCCCTTTGGCGTTTCTTGTGCTCCTGAGCATTTTCAAAGAATGACGCATCAACTCTTGGAAGAACTTGACGGTTTTGCGTGTCATATCGATGATATTCTGGTGTGGGCCAAGACCAAGGAAGAGCACGACCGTCGCCTGCGTGAAGTCTTAGGCAGACTGGATGAAAAAGGGATCACGCTAAACCGTGAAAAGTGCGTGTTTACCCAGGAAACAGTCAAGGTTCTGGGACATGTGATCAACAAAGATGGCGTCATCCCAGATAAGGAGAAGATAGCGACCATCATAGACATGCCACCTCCAATAAACGTCGCAGAACTCAAGAGGTTCCTAGGAATGGTTAATTTAATCGCTGTTCATACCAAACCTGGCGGTCAAGACAGAACCCCTGAGAGAGCTGCTTCACGATGATGTTTCATTCAGCTGGGACAGCATGCAACAACATGTTTTTGAAGATGTAAAGAATTGCCTTACATCACAACCAGTCCTCGCACTCTACTGTCCACCAAAAGAGACAATCTTGTCTGCTGATGTCTCAAGTTTTGGCCTGGGAGCAGTCCTGATGCAGCGCCAAGAGGACAGAAGCCTGCGAGCCGTCGCATATGCATCCAAAACTCTGACAGTGGCAGAGAGGGGATATCCTCAGATAGAGAAAGAGGCCCTTGCCGTTACGTGGGCATTTGAGAAGTTGAGAGATTATCTCATTGGTTTAAGGTTCCACATTGAAACTCACCAAAAACCACTCATCCCCCTCTTCACACGGAAACCAGTGGATGATCTCACACCAAGGCTACACGGCTGCATCTCAGGATGATGCGCTACGACTACACCATGCGACACGTGCCCGGCAGGGACCTGGTTGTTGCTGATGTCTTGTCTCGTCAACCACTGCAGGGACAGGACAGCTCGCGCCTCGCAGAGGAAGTCGTCGACTTTGAGCAAGCCCTCATTGGGCATGTGAGTGTCCCAGATGTATGTCTGCAGAGCCTTGCAGAAGCACAATAACAATACTCTGTTTTCAAATCTCTAAAGAACTATGTTCAAACAGCCTGGCCAAAGACGAAGACACAAATGTACCAGGAGTGGTTGCCCTACTGGCAGTTCAAGAACGAACTTACGTTGCAAGATGGAATTCTCACGAGAGGGCAACGATACCTGATACCTGTTTCGCTGAGATCCTCAGTGCTTACTTCTCTCCATGATGGACACGAAGGCATCATCAAGTGCACAAGACGAGCCCAGCAATCCTGTTGGTAGCCTGGCCTATCAAAAGACATTGCTGGCACTCTGAAGAAATATGTCACTTGCATGAAGCAGAGTCATCTCCGGAACATCTCCGGAAAAATAACTCCCTTCCCTGACCGACCGTGGCAGAGAGTAGCCATGGACCTTTTTCATGCTAATGGGAAGTGCTACCTTGTTGTGACGGACTACTACTCCCGCTAAATCGATATAGCATTGCTCAAACATCAAAAACTAGAGACCGTTATTCTGAGGTCGAGGTCAATCTTCGCAAGACACGCGATTCCCGAGACACTTGTGACGGACAATGGATCACAGTTTCGCTCTGAATTTCTGTGTTTTGCAAGAAACTGGGGTTTCAAGCATGTCACCTCAAGCCCCAAATATGCCCAGAGCAATGGCTGTGCCGATGCCGCAGTCAAGATTGCGAAGACTAAACTCACGAAGTCATCTGATTCCTACAGAGCACTGTTGGTGCACCGAGCAACACCTTTAGGGAACGGCTTCAGCCCTGCCGAATTGTTGTTTGGCCGGGCCCTGTATAATACGCAGTAGTCGGCGGACAGTTTAATAAGAGACTATATATTTTCGGTGCTGTCATTTATGTATATGAGAAATATTAAAGGCCCTTAGACACTCCCTTGTGGCACAACCGACGTCACCCGAGTTGATGTGGATTTAGTACCATTTAGGACAACACGCTGCTCTCGACCTTCTAAATAATTTCGTATCCCGTTTGTTGTCACCCGCCGCATTGGCGGGGCTCCGGTTTCTCGCGGATATCAGAACAGACTGCCCCTGGCTCGAGTGGCGTTCGCAAAAAATGCTCATTTCGCTTTTTTTTTTTTTTTGCAGTTAACGCTGACCCACAATGCCGAGAAAATGTCCAACATTGTCTCGGCGATACCAGAGAGCAATAATAAAGGAAGGGGCAAACGGAGACAACTTGTGTACGTACCACTCAGCCCAATTTTATTCCACGGATCTTCTTGGAGGGCACTCTCTACGTCGCTTAGATGCCTCTCGTCGAACCGGATTGAATAATTTCGTCTCGATCAGCATTTCTGCCTGTGCGGAGGGCAAGTTCGTCTGCTTCTTGCGCAGGGGGTAGCGGTGACGTCAGAACGCCGAGCACTGATTGGCTGATCGCGACCCCATATCTGTGCGTCGTCTGCTCCTTTGCAACGTCGTCTGCTCGCAACGTCGTCTGCGTCTATCTTAGCTTTCCTGCGACTTTAACGACGCCTTTAAAGAGTGAGGAGTCTCGCCGCACACTAATGGAGGGAAAAAGTATTTGGGGGACGGAACTTTCGGACACTAACCACCCTCACTCTCGGTTCTTAGCAAACAAACCTCGGCGCCTCGGGAAGCTCGCCAGTGAGTGCTTTGACTTCTCTCCTTGATGCGCGTCTGCCAGTTGTTAGACAAAAACAACATACCGCTCGAGTTATTTCGTTTGCCCTCTCTGAAAGGCGAAGTCGAGCTCACTCGTAAAGACCTGCACTGCACTTCCGAAAGTCGCAGGAAAGGTAAGATAGAGGCAGACGACGTTGCGAGCAGACGACGTTGCAAAGGAGCAGACGACGCACAGATATGGGGTCGCGATCAGCCAATCAGTGCTCGGCGTTCTGACGTCACCGCTACCCCCTGCGCAAGAAGCAGACGAACTTGCCCTCCGCATACAACGATGCCAGCGAGACGGCGCCACTTGCACAACTTGTGAACTCCGACAACTTCGGTGGCAAGCCCACGAATTGAGGCGACTCGGTCAGGATGTCACGACGTCAAGCGCCATTTCCTCCATGCACTTCGATTGGCTAGGCGGTGTGGCAATATTTTTTTTTTTTTTTGTGCCTGAAAAATCGGTCCCGGACTGATTTCTCCTGCGATCAAATATTCCGTCACTGGCGAAGGGATTCCCCTTCCCGGCGTCACTTTCCCCGCGGATTCACCCGCGAATCCGCCAGCGTGAATGAGCCATTAAGCAAGGAGCACATGAGAGACAAAAGCGGGGGCCGAGCGACAGTTTCCATAGCAAGTTGCGCGCACGCTGTGACGTGGCGGCTTGCCATAGGTCTACGTCACAGCGTCCTGGGTTGTTGCTACGGGAATCACCGCGTGGCGCCCGCTTTAGGCGCTCATGTTTTCCCTGCTTTTGGTGTCTACGCGTCGCGTGTTTTCGCGAGGTTGATCATTCGCTCGGTTGAAAAGTGGGGGTCTTCGATGAAACCGGAAAGGGGGAAGATGGGACGTTAGAGCCACGCAAAAAAAATGTTGAAATAATGCAAATTCTAAATGTGCTTTTCCGCGGGATGAAAAAAGAAAAACACTATGGTAGAGAAACGTCCTCGCTCTGCACCGGCACTTTGCTCGGACAAAAAAAGTTTTCAGTTTCTCGTTTTATTTTTTTGTCGAAAGTAATGCGGAGCCAAACCTCCGTACATGGACAAACCAGCTGTAGTGTTCACAAAATAGGGTCATTTGTTTCGCGAAGAGTATCTGTATTTAGCAGATACTTTTTAGTTACTTTCTCAAAATTGTATTTAACTTATCGTTCCAGTTACTTAAAAAAAATGTATCGAGTTACAGTTAAAAGTTACAAAAACAAATAACGAGTTACAGTATCGCGATACTACCCAAGACTGATTTCTAGGTTCTACCATACCGGTTATGTTTCTTGCGTTTTCTTTTCTAGAAAGTATCTCTCAAAGGATAAGGAGATTAATGTTTGCTTATACCCACGCATTCGAGCATTCTTCCTCGGCTGCCAGGCCGAAACTTGAGATTCACCAGACGAAGTGCCGCGATTTACTCCTTTCGTTGTGGATTTACATGCATCTGACAAGGTGCAACAAATAAACCATTTACCGTTCCCTTTGCCGCTTTGATTCGAGCAACCAACTGCGGAACAAGAGAACGGCATCACTGCGCAGGAACACTGCATGGCGTTCCTCGAAGGCCGTTGAACGAAAGAAGCTATCACTCTGCTCATGCTTCGACCACTAAATACCTGTGATAACACGTATGTACGTCCCTCTTGGCTAAAGCCGCTCGATCTGTTTGCGTTTGCATGTAGGCGTAAATTTTATAAAGGCAATTTACCCTCGGCAACTCTCGGCGACTGTCGGCTCACCGCCGTTCGTGTGAATGGTTAAGTGGGGGTGGGATTCCCGCTGGTTCCACCGATCACTTACGTCATGTATATCTCTCCCCGAGAAGCATCCCTTGTGTGAATGCGCCCGTATGGACAGAAACAAGTCAGCTGCGCAGACCCGGCAAACTGCAAACAAACACAATGAACACAATCAGAACAGGACTTAACGTTAGCTACTTAGCTGCTTCTTGCACCACGGTGTGGCTGCCCTCCTGTAATGGCGGCAGCGCACTGGCAGCGAAAAGAGTCCCATGCGCAGGGGGCTACTGGAAAAAAAGTTCAGTACCGCCAACCATTGTGGGAATGCGCCAGGTACATGTCACGAGCGAGTGGTTCGCCGCCATTTGCTTCCTGGGGCCGCTCATTTTAGTGCATTGCAACCATTTGCTTCGATGAGGCACTGGACAAAACCAGTGAAGCATTTGCCGCTACGAATTGCGAACAAAAACGCAATACGGAACTTTAAAAAAAGGCCAGTTCCTTGGACATACATGACCGGTGAAAGAACTTACAATCTAGAGTTCATCGGATGTTTTTTTTCCTCCGATAAATACGAACGTCAGCGTCCTGCATATGGTCGCAGGAAGGAGCGACTACAAGGTGACCTTGCCTTGTTTGTCCTTGTTTCAAAATCACTCGCAGAAACGCCGTCATTATCTCGTAAATGGTTGTTCACCCGAGTTCTGGACATGCGCCAGAGAAACTCCCTTACAGAGCGTTGCTCGCAACGGGGCAGATTTTCCCCTCAGGCATTTACAACGGCGATTCATATCGAAACTCGTTGCAACCACTGGAATCCTTCTCGTAAGATTCTTCGGCGAACATCGCACTATAGTTCGCTCACTGCTAAGCTGAGAGTGCGGTGGGAGCTACGCGCTCGCCGGTTCAACCGACCGCCTCCCGCTCGTCACCCGATCCTCTGCCCGTGCGTTGGGCGGGAACGCGATCACGCGGCGAAAGATGAACGCATGAGAAAGGGTGCAGCGACCACGTGGCTTTCGCCGCACTGTCAGCATAGGGTTGAACGGCGCGTTAGCCAAGCGACTGACCTTCGACGAAAGGTAGGCATCACGGCAAATAAAAAGGCGGGCGTCCTTGAGTTCTCTCTGTGCGTAAAAAATAAAATGCAAAGACACCATATGACGAGAAGACGTGTTTTTATGCGGCTTTATCGAGGGAGAGTGTCGCTTCACTGGGAATACCAAGATTTCTGACAACGGTAGACTGCAGGTGTCGAAGTCCTCTCTTTCATCGCTGCCGTACGTGCTCCTGAGACCGCAACTCTATACCGCCGTTGATCCATTCGCTGAGAGATACAAGGTAAACAGTCACTTAGAGAAAACCAAACGGCGTGGCGAGTCTCGAACCTGTTGTTTTAACTTCGAAGCCAACGAGATTGCACCATCAACCGACAAAAAACGCCTTAACACGGCACACGAAGCAAGAAGTGTGAATACAATAAACCATGCTCTGCGCTTTTTAAAGGGACCATGAAATTACCTTTCCACTTCATCCTCCTTATATCTGATCCTCGACTCATGCGAAATGAGAAACTGCCTGTAGCGACGTAGTATTTCACCGGACGCAACGTCTCCGAGCTTCCAATTTTTTTTTTTTTTTTTTTTTTTTATGCCAACCGTGGAAAATGTTATTCGTAAGTGATGAGAAGTGCCGCCACGGTACTCTTTTGCCACGAACGCGAATCCAAAGGTTCGTCGACGGATTGATAGTTGACGAGCGCATGCGCCTGAGTGACGCAGTGCTAGTGTCTAGTGTGGGAGCTGGGTTTAGGCTGACGGGCTTGGGGATCGCGGATGTCTCTCAGTGAAAAAGGTGGACAGCTTTGGAAGGAGAAGAAGTAAGAAGTAGTCCGCATTATTTTCAAATGGTTGTACCGAAAAGCAGGCTATTTGGCTTTCTACTCTCGTGCACTATTTTTTATTTAGATCCCTAAAAGATATGCGATTAGTAAAATCCCAATCTAAAATCACTTATCTCTAAAATATTAAGGTGGGCTAGTTGGTTTAACATAATGATTTAAAAAGCGCAAAGGACAGACACGGACATGAAGTAGACAGGACAGCGCAATACTCACAACTTGGGTTTTAATAGAAAAATAAAGAAGAGAAGAAAGAAGCGAAGAAAGAAGCGAAAGAAATTCTACAGAAGACAAAAAGGAGGAAAATAAATAAACGAATTAGACAAGTATGAGAACTATCGCATTTGTAGATATAAATTAATATGAAGAAAAATAGATAAACATAAAAACTAAAAGAAGTATAGAATATATATATACTGTTCTAAATATAGAAAAATACAAATGATAATAAATGCGAAGACTGTCACCTTACCTGGTTTCGTAAGCCATGTTAGTAGCCGCTTCCGCTGGGCTTCATTCTCTGCTGACTTCTTTTCTCGTACTTTCTCGAAATCCGCTCCAGAGAGTTTGCTCAACGACATAACATTGATGTGCAGATGGCCAAAGTAGAAATGAAGAAGAGCAAATGATGATGGGCGTGTTCACGCAGCGGTCTTTGGTAGGATGCGGTTGCAAGCAGTGCAGGTGGCTACTTAACTTGTTCGATAACTTGAAGCCTTAGCAGTGCTACTCTACCTAAAACAAATCACTGAAGATGAACGTCGTCATACCTACTTTTAAAGAGAAAACGCTGCAACGTCGTCACCTTCGACAAACGAGGGGCAGTCAGTCCATGACTAGTGACAACATGGGCGCCTTTTATTGACAGGGAGGGCGAAAGAAATAAAGGGGAAGGTATTTCGGAAAGAGTATCTTCTTCGACTTCTAAATGACCATGTAGGAGACTCCTAGATGATCGGCTTTGGAGGTTACCTTCTCAGAGCTTTAGGGGCATTTCTAAAAGGTGCTGTTCTTCCCCAAACTATGTGTCCGGCTCTCAGGGGCCCTCAATCTGAAACTTTCTAGCAATCCGCATGTTTGTGTACTTTTACAAATCCCCAAACGCCTCTCGATTATCCTGTGAAAACTAAGTGGTGTGTGCTAAACACGAGGATATCCCGATGGCCCTCTTCATCGCTAAACCACCAGCGACCTTCCCTACAATACAACTGCTCTTCCCCGCTCTAGCCCGAGCCAAAAAAAGCTGACGAAAACCACTTAGGCTTCCTGATAGAAAGAGTTGCAGATTGTCTGCAAATGGTCACCTCAACCTTATCCCCTGAATAACCTGAACCATTTCCAAATCTTCCTTCTATCCGTTTAACCTTTTTGGTTTTTCTTTCTTCCAAGCCAGGTAGCGGCTTCTTCGTTAGAAAAGGCCCACATATCTCCCCACCGAAAACAAGATCTCCCATTTTTAAACCGGAAAGCGGGTTGGAGTCGTTTGCATTGGACAACAAGCTGGTCATAATTGACACCTAGCACAAGTCCTTGAGGATGACGTCTTTAATCCCCCTTAGCCGAGTAGGGAGCTGCCTAGAGGAGCCAGGCTCGCTTAGCTAACCTTCTCGTAGGTTCTCTCACAGAAAGATGCACCCTGAGCTAACCCGAGTAGCCTGGAGACCTTGGCTCATTCTTTCCTTCGCTTCTCACTACCCTTCTAGTTTCTCCTCCCGATAGTTTTTTTTTTTTTTTTTTTTTTGGGGGGGGGGACACTTTTTCCTATAAAAAAAAACAACAACGCTGCAGTGAACGTCAATCTTCACAACAAATGCCTTCGTGAGTTGAAACATGTGTCCTTCAGTACTTTACCCTAGCGTTAAAAGGGAAACGACTTAGACCAGAGGATTTTCGCAGAAGGATGCTGCACCCGGCAGCACTGCGGCTAGATTCCCAGGTGCGCAGCATTGACTTATCGTTCCGCCGAGCAGCAGTCTTTACTTTTTTGTCGATTTCTTCTAGGGTAAGGACGCACTCGCATATTAACGGTCTCCGTTTCCTCTGGGATATACTTGACGATGTTTCAAGTTCAATAAAAACGAAGTGGGGATGGTTTTGCTTCCTTTCTTCCGGCGTCATCCCGATTTTGTTCCAATCAAAACGCGCCCAATAAAAATTAAAAAAAAAACGAACCCGCACTAAATTTGCGCCCTACCCAAGTCATCAGGGGGGGCCAGGGGCCCCCTGCCCCCCCCCCCCCCCCCCGTATGCACGCCCATGCACACCGGCCAGATTGTTCCACATAAACTTTATGGCAGGTGAATTGTATATTGTATACTGTACCGTTGCAGCATGGTATATAATATTTATTATTGTGCTTTACTTCGCAATCATCTTGATGGTTTTGAGGTGAATTGATCTTGGGGCACAGTCTCCTCAGCTTGTCCGGAGCCGAAAATACCAGTGGAATGTCATATCTGGATGCCACCTTTTTATGCTATGTGAGAGCCGGTGTATATACGGCATAACTGCTGGACGACTGTACTTCTCCTTGCTTTCTTCTTTTTGGTGTTTTGAACTTATCATATTTTCGACGACTTCAGATAAGATGGTATTGGGATAGCCAGACGATTTGAGTCTTTCCGCTTGTGTATCAAAGCTCTCGCTAGACTTATGGTCACACGACTTTTTGAGAGCAGCGGAGAGGCAGGTATTCTCTCTCGCCCTTTTTGTCAGTTTGGAATGCGCAGACTCATATTGGAGTAGCCTTTTCTTTGTTCTTGGCTTGTACTTCCAGCATGTTTGGTCGTTCAGGAAGATCAGTTGTAAGTCTAGAAATTGCAGGGTGTTTTTCTCGGTTGGCAGCTCGTAGGTGAATTTCAGCCCCTGAGCATTTTTCATAAAGGTGGTTCTTATGTCGTTGATTTGTTGGTCATTGTTCATCTCGCATGGTTTGTTTAGAAAGATCAAATAGTCGTCAACGTATCTGTAGACTCTTGCTACTTCGGTGGTGGGAAGAATCTTGGCGATGGCCCGGTCGCATAGCGACAAGAAGATATCGCACAATACCGGCGCCACACACGACCCGATACAAATGCCTTTCTTTTGCAAGTAGTATTTGCCGTTGAACGAGACAAACGTTGATGTTAAGCAGAAAACCAACAGTTTCAAAAACGATTCTAAATATAGCGCTGATTGATTTTGAAAAGAAACTGTACTTACTTCTTAGGGGCATGATTATCTCAAAGTTCATCCTTCAAAGTCATGTTGCAATAATGTTAAAATTATTTTTAGTGTCTTTATTATTAGTTTTTTATTTTCTAATTTTTATCTATTTTTTCATATTAATTTATATCTACAAATGCTATGATTCTCATACTTTATTTTTTTCATTTATATTCGTCCTTTTTGTCTTCCGTAGAATTTCTTTCGCTTCTTTCTTCTCTTTTTTATTTTTCTATTAAAACCCAAGTTTAGAGTATAGCGCTGTCCTGTCTACTTCATGTCCGTGTCTGCCCTTTGCGCTTTTTAATTCATTATATTACTTATCTACACCCAAATTTCATTAAAAAAAACAATTGGAGCGCGTGTATGTTTATAAAGCCTAGAACTTGGTCTGCCTCAACGGGCGACCTCTCTCCCAGCTGTAGATGAGAAATTGAACCAGTGCAGTACAACCGCTAGCCTGGGGTCTTTAACGTGCACCACGCAGTCGTGATACACGACCGCACGCCGGTACGATGCTCATTCAGATCGAAACGGGCAGTGGTGCGGACTGAACCCAGGATCCCTGGTTTCTGCAGCGCGAGCTTTCGCTCCACGTGCACCGAGATGGTGTGCGCTAGCCCACTCGGGCGCCGATTCCCCCAAAATACATTTCATGGTCCCTTTAAACTGTCAAGGCCTATTCGCGTCTCCAGCTCGTTGCTCGCCCTCCCGCGGTGGAAACGGGAAGGGCTCTAGTGAGGGTCCCCCGTTTCTCCTGCTCAGCGGGCACGGCGGAACTGCTCGCGATCTTAGCACGCGAAGTGTCCTTTTTAAATGCAAACAACACTCTTCACTGTCCTAATGCAGTGCTGCAGCCGGTATGGGATTGTAGCTTATTAGAGAGTTATTGTATTGCGTATAGAAGCAAACGCCAGCGCTGTGTGTTTGCGTTAGAGTTGCGTGCTCTATGCTGCGCATGCACGTCGTCGCTATGCGGCAATTCAAGACCTGAATTTTGGGCTCCGCGCATGCGCAGTGGGGTCCACGCAACGCTAATGCAAACACACAGTGCTTGTGTCCTCTAGTACACGTAATACGAAAACTCACTACCGTTTCATCGGTTTCCAAAAGTCAACGAAACGTGCTGCAGTGAGCAGACGTGCAAGCGGGTAGGCGTTCCTTTAAACTGGAAAGCATGAAATTGGCAAAACGACGGCGCGTGAAAATTACAGAAAGTAAATGTTCTAGAAAAATTGATTATAAAAACAATTTTTTTTTTTTTTTTGCTTTTGGGGTTATGTGTTTTGGAAGTCTTGCCTATTGTGAAAAGTCTACTTTGGACGTTTGGCCGGTTGTCAAAAGTCACGACTTTGATAGCACCTTATGCTTTACCCACAATTAATGTTATTTTACATAAAGTTCTAAGATTAGCTAGAATGTTTTCATTCATTTTAGACTATTTTTATTTTATAACTGGTTAATAAAAATACTGCTATTGGCACCAGTGATGATAATTTACACACTTTTATTGCCATTATTTATCGATCGTTTGAAATTAATATGTAAGCAACAAATTATATTAGAGCTTCAAAAACTACGTATTAAAGTATGTTAATTGTATAGTTATTACTAATAGCAAGTGCGGCAATGTAGGCCTCCATTAACTGGTGCAATAAAAAAATAGCCCTTTAACCATAATACTCTTTCCAGAATGGTCTCATTTTGTTGTTTTATTTTTCGCATATGAAAAACCCTGACATCGTTTTCAAGGTAGACAAACAGAAAAACTAAGTTTTTAAACTAACGCGTCACGCGTTAGTTTAAAAAGCACACACACTTCTGCTGTCTGACTCGAGTTCCGTCTTTGATTTTTGTAGTGAGAACAGCGTTTCTTAATTTATATACGTTTTGTGAACATAATCTAAACTCATCAGCCGTGTGGATTGGCTTTGTTATTCTTGTGCTTGATGATACTGTTAAAGCAATGAATCATCTAAATACCCCAAACCCATTAAAAGGCCCGCAGTTTATTATTTCACTTGACAATTAATTATCTGAGCCAAAAAGGGCAGCAAGAACACACAAACATCAGGGCCGCTTTTTTAACAAATACGAAATTCTATGTTACCTCTAAGGTGTATGAGGGACCCGTCCTCTGAAGGGACACCAAACTCTCCAAAATATTTTGAAATGCCTGGAGAGAACACGTATGTCATAAAATAAAGTTTCCCCGAGCAACTTCTTTAGCTCAATAATGACGCTGTGAGACACATCTTGACTTATGAAAGAATCCGAAATTAACACCTTTACCGAGAAATTAAATCCAAAATAAAGGTTAGCTTCGGTTTGGTTCCAGAATTAAAACGTGCCTCCTCGCGTAAAAAAGTTACGCTAATCACCGCTTTTGTTTTCTGGATAAAAAGGTGACCCGCGCTCATGATATCCTAGCTTCCTCGTGTAAGCAGGAATGATTTGTGTCTCTCAGTGAAGCCAGCATAGTAGACAGGTTCAGCAAATTGTATACCGGCACGCAACTCCGACCCTCACTATAACCGCCATTTTGCAAGACGAGTGGCGCCACCTATAGTGAATTAGAGTCGGGAATAGAACTCATTCTTGGTCGTTTAGGGGCGTTAACAAAGACAATATTTTGTTTAATGTGGCACCAGGACTTGGCATCGTCACGTCACGTGATCTAACGGTGACAAATCAGGGCGTCACTTTATGCCGTGGCAACATGTAATGTCGATTCCCCGCTAAATTCATCGGGAAAAGTGACACCACGCGACATTAGGTCTCATGACGTCACGTTGTCATGTTACCTGACGTTAGTTTACGGTATTTCAGTTCCTCCGCTAAATCAAAGGGGGAACATTTACATCACGGCGTCGAATTGTTGTGCAACGTGACCTGGTGACGTGTCGTCACAATATTGCGTGGCATGTCGTCACATTAGTTCAGTTCACTTCACATCAATTGTCCCGCAAATTTAGCGGGTATTGACGTCACGTAGGGGTGTCACGTGCTGTCAGTTTTCCCGCAAACTTTAGCAGGAACGTTTGACGAACGGGCGGATTCTGAAGTGAGAGAGTTCTGCTAAAAGGAATTCGAATTTTAAAGTAACCCCAAGAAACGACAACATTCAGATAAAACGCTCCCACATACCATACCTGGCATCTATGGCAACCACTTTGCTCGCAGCCGACGGGCTGCATCTAACCGAATCTGTCACTGGCCCGTGGACATGATCTCGGAAGAAGCGCGATTCCGCGCGAAGGGCAGGACCCGATAACGCCGACGACGCGCCTCGCTGACCTTCCATTGATACGCGGGCACTCGCCGGCGCCCCCGCCCCGTAAACAGGCTTGGAACACACCTGATTGCGGTGGAGGCATCTAGATTAAAAAGAAATAGATTGCCACCATGGATAATAAGTATACGGTTCTTCGATTAGCTCTCGCCTGTTTATAAATCGGGGTGTAGCGACCTATCACTACGAGGGACGGCGATACCAGTAACGGTCGCGGGGGGAGGGAGCTCCGACGTGACGGCCTTCGACAAGCGTCCTTGCTCACTGTCGGGCCGACCGGTTTGGTGCCGTGCAGTACGGCTAAGTGCTACTTGGGTGCGCGGGACGGCGGCAGTCGCGTGGAGTGTGCAGCAGCAATGGACAGCAGTGGATATCCTGGACACTTGAACGAGAAACAGCAGTTGGCGCTCGATGAGGTGGGTGGTGTGCGACTAGAGCCCCCGAGAGCTTAAGAAACTAAAGACATGTCTATTATGTTCACGGTCTTATTACATTCACGCGATATGTTGTAAGAAACTGAAAGCTCGGCAAGTAAGGTGAGAGTGTGTGGCAAAAACAGCGCGCAAAGAGAAACGAGTGCCAAAGAAGAAAAGGACGCTTGGCCCTGTCCCTTCCTTATTTTTTTTCTCCTTCGCTTTTATTTGCGCAGTGCTTACTGCAATAGTTATTTCATATTATATTTCCTACCGTAAAACATAGTTCACAGCGCCTGGGAATATGTAGGAAAAAAATAACAATTAACGTTTTATCAAGTAAGGACGATGTCGATAGGCTAAAGTGTGTGCACTGAAACTTCGATTTCAACATACCTTTATCACAGCGTGAAAACATATATAGGAACCCATGAATAGACCGTTTTTTTTTTGTTTTTTTGTTGTCAGTCTGCTTGTTTGAAGTTTCACATTGTTTACTGATTTCTAAGCTTGGAAAAGCGCAGTTTCGATGTCGGGACGTTTACATTTTCATGACTATAGCTGTTAGTGAGGGACAGAGCAAATATGGAAATCTTTATTTTATTTTTGGACATGAGGGTCACTATTTCTAAATAAATAAAAAAAACGTCCCACTTACGGTTTCAGCGCTAAATATTTTCATAAACTCGTGATAACAACAAAGAACGAATGCGGCTGGGGTGAACACAACATCCTTCAATTAAAAAAAAAAAAAAATAATAATAATAAAAGTGCTGTTTAATTGTGGTAACATTTAATTGTGCTAACATTACGTAAATAATTTGATTTGGATAAAGCTGAGATATGCAACAATAAACGACGGTGGATTTCTAGTGTCCCAACAGCGCTTAGGCATTATACCGGATGACGACGGCACTACGCTAAGAGTCCTTGAAGCGTGGCTGCAAGGGCTTTTTGATTGGGCAAGCTCAGTGCCCAGGGATCTTGAGTAGGTAACCTTGCTGTGTCTTTTTTTTTATTCGAAATTCATTTCAGCAAGCGGACGTACTGCCACACGAACTGCTTTTTACACAAAGCGGACTGCGAAATCATCTTGATTGGCGAACGCTTTCAAACCACTTTATCGTGTGAGGTCATAGATGTTTACGTCTTCTCGGCTTCATCGCGACAACTTGTACCCTCATGCACCCAAACGTAAGTTTAATTTAACAATGTGTAGCGCCAGTTCTAAATACAAATACGTATATACTGGTCGCGAATATGATTGTAGCTAACACTTTATTAATGACGCAGTGGGAATTCTATTGAATCGCTGTATTTCTATAACAAATACAAAATTGGCAAATACTTCAGCCCTAAAAAAACGTCCGTGTGTTCGCTTTCCTCGAGAACACGGAGGCAGCCAATCGTGATCAACAATGAAAGGATGTCAGCAAATAGCGAATCTCAGAACATGATTACCCCAAACGAAAAAAAGAAGACGTGCACAAAGGCAATGACCATCACGTTTCAATTCGGTAATTTTCCCTGCACACGTCGCATTTTTTAAGCGTGTTTTAAATTCGCCATTCGCTGAAATCCTATTGTTCGTGGCGAATGGCAGTTTACTTTTTTTTTTTTCCAAGGAAAGTAAATTATGTACTATCAATGTAAGTTTCAAACTCAATGCATCGCCGTGTCTCAAGTAGAGAGCCTCGTATACTGAACGCTTGCAGATTTGGTACGAGCGGGAACACGAAGGGGACGTCTCGTTGAGAAAGAGCCGCACTGCAAAGTTCTACGGACCAAATGCAACGTTTTAACAACAAACATGTTCCAGATCGTAACAGGAGTAGTTATTTGTTTCTAACAACAGTTTGACCAGAAAGCCGTTATTTGCTAGCCAAATATGACATCCTTGGACGCGGAGGCGAATCCTGGAAATCTATTTGATGTTCATTTGCCCCGATCCGTCTCGCCCTATTTCATATGCGGGTGAAGTGACCTCCGACTCGCGCCGCTATCGGGGGAGATTAAGATAGTGAAGATCTAGCTCAGGGCTCAGCAGTCTCCAGTGTCGTCGCGTTTCCCCTTTCTGACTTGCTTATCAAGGTTGACCATGTGCAAGAAAAGAGGGGGGGGGGGGGGGGGGGGGAGGGGGAGCCAGACGTTGTTGTATCGACGTTTTAGTTTGTCACGCTTTTTTAAGACGGTCTGTGCAAATAACAAAGGAGCGGCAGTACAAAACTCTAGTTCAAATAAACTGTAGGTAATTATGTCGAAAAGTAGAAGCCAGTGTGCTACCTGTTTCTGTCGTAACCCCGTCCAACTGTCTCTTTTTATGAAATCCAATCCACCACCTAGAAAAGTGCACGTTTTGGACATTCTTGTTATTACTTTATACTTTGTGACAAATGCAAGCCGAATAGATAGAAAGAGAGAGAGAGAGGGAAAGAGAGAGGAAAACATATTGGGATGAGTTTCCAGTTTTAAAAATGACCCGGCTATTGAATAACTTCAAAATGTGAAGATATTAGGCAAAGCGTTTTGAAATAGGAGGGGCGAATAGAAAGAAATGAAAGGGATTCGAACTTAGAGCGACATTGCAGATATTACAGCCACAACAGCACCGGCACCGCAGTGTTGGCGGTAATGCGTTGCAAGCAACGGCGTTACCATTACTTGCATTACGTTACGTTTATGTCGTAACGTACTCGTTACACTTACGAAACTGCAACGGCTAACATTTTTACGTTACTTATTTTAAGTAACGGGTAACGTATTTGCATTACTCTTACAGATTCTCGCAAAACCTGAAGAAAAAAAGTACAGTAGACTCCCGTTACGGCGAACTCGCTTAAGCGGAATTCTCAGATATGCCGAACAAAGTAAGAACATTTGGCTGGTTTCCGATAGACGCAATGCAAAAAAAAACATCGTTTAACACGAACCACTTTGCGCGCGCATTTTGGATAACTCGAACTTTCATAGGTCCCCTTCGCGATGGCACAGCACCGACGGCGACGCCGCGCATTGCGCCGACCGAGGTGTATGTCAGATGTACCGTAAAAACCCGCATATAATACGAGGTTTTTTCTAATTTCCAGCTTCGATGAGACGCGATAATAATAATAATAATAATAATAATAATAATAATAATAATAATAATAATAATAATCTTTATTGGCTGCTCTCCTGAGCCACGGCTCTCCTGACGTCAAACAACGATCTAACGTTGTTTGACGTAGTTTAGGTTTCGAAGCAATATGGCGCACAATATAGCTATCATCATCATTAAACTCACAACGTCCGAGGCGCCACCATTCGTACACAGCAACGTTGTACACAGTCAGGCCGGTCAGGCTCGGCAATGGCGTCGGCGCAAAAACAATCGTCGGTCGCCTACAAAAGAAAAGTTCTTTTGGTTGCGGAAGACATCGGAAACAGTGCTGCCGGACGACAATTCGCCGTAAATGAGGGCAGCATTCGCGGATGGAGACGACAAAAGCAAGCTCTGTTCGCGTGCAACGGGACGAGAAGAAGCTTTAGGAGCCCAAAGAATGGCGTGTTCGCGGACGTCGAGGCAAGTCTCAGCGTCTTTGTAAAAGAGCAACGTGAACGGCACCTCGCCGTAACTTTGTAAAAGAGCCGCGTGAACGGCACCTCGCCATAAACATCGAGCTGCTGCATGAGAACTTTGGCGAGCCGACATTGGGTTACTCGCTGTATGCGCCGCGCCGGGTTTTCACTGCGTCGGCGCACGCTCGTAGCTCGCTCTTTGAAAAAGTGCGGGATTTCAAATGCGCTCGACGGCACTGAAGACAACTGCCTTTGGGAAGAGGCGTCGGACAAGGAGTCTGATGGACGTGATGACAGTGATTAAGGCTAAATTATGACCTGTGGCCCATGTATTCTCAGGAACATGGGCCACATGTCGTCTTTCATCGCTAGACACCCATTTGCACAGAGGAGGCGGCAGTCAAAAATCACCGAATGGATCGGTTCCCCCACCAGTGGTGTATGAAACATAACTTTTTTTCTTCTTTTGGCATGGTTAGCCAAATAAATGTCCCTTTTTCTCTTCATTGTAGGCCTTTTCATTCTGTGTTTATTGGTCAACAGCAATGTAGACATGCCCAGCATGATAATTAGGGCACTTCTGTTAAGGCGAACATCTGATAAGTCGAACACATTTCAAGGTCCCTTAGTGTTCGTCTTAAAGGGAGTCTACTGTATACTTAAATTTGTTCTGTGTTTCTATACTTAGTTTTACCTTAAGTCCAGACGAAACCGATGCTACGAGTTGATGGAGTCCATCAGACAGCGTTTAAAGGGCGCCATCATGGTGTTCGTCATGTTTCTATTCGTGTTCCATCATCGCTGAACCAACCATAAACAAAAAAGGCTCAGTGATTTGCGCTTTGGTCGCTGTTTAATTGGTCCCGTAGCTCGTAGCGTCGGCTGCGTCTCAACATAAGCTGAAACGAAGTATAGGCCACAAGTCATTAATTATTGCACTCATACCTTCAAACCTTTGCATGCCTTTTCCCTGAGCAAAACGTTTCACTTTAGAAAAGACACAACGACCCCGCCCTTTGTCCAAATGTCAAAAAACGTTGTCGCGAAAAAAAAAGAGAAAAAAGAAAAACGCTGTTACCCTTAATTTAAAAACCAAAAGTAACGTGCGGTACTTTTTATCGGTAACAAAATCGGTAACGCGTTCACTTTATTTTGATGTAACGTATAGTCGGTAACGCGTTCCTTTGTATTGCGAGTAACGAGTAACATATTTGGGTATTTCTTTTTCGGTATAGCACCTAGAATACTGCAGGCACGCAATAGAATGATACGCAGCATAGAAACTCCCTTGACAAGGAGTTCATCGGAGTAGTGTAATGGACTGTAATAATTCTTTCGCATAACCTCAATCTCATTGTTTCACGATGTTAAAGCCCGATGGCAGGTGTCACGTGCCTTTGTGGTATCACGTTCCGCGACATCACGATGTCATGCCATGCTGTCTCGTGACGTCACATTGTCCATGTGTCACGGCGTGCCTCGTGATGTCGCTTGAAGCCCTGGTGTCACGTGACGCGAAACTGTCAATGAACGTCATGGTATCAGGGGTAGCTTTGTGCTACATTTAACTGGGTATGTGCCCGCTAAATTGGGACCTATATGCACGTGCTTTGGTTACACGATCTCACGGCCATTGTTCTTTTTTCCGCTAAACTTAATGAAGAAAGTGCAATTCACTTGTTGCATTGCCGTTACACTTCCGCGTTATGCTTCCGTTACGAGACTTCCGTTGCAAATTTTTGTTTTAGATTTCAATACGAAACCCGGGTTTAAACTTGTCCTCATTGTAATCGTTTTCAAAATGTACAGTACCGTAAGACGCTGCGGGCGGGCTAGATCTGAATTAGACCCTTTCCACAGTTAAGTGTGATTTAGAGTCTCATATAGCAGTTTAATGTTTGCCATGCCAATGGTGGTATTGAAATTGTATTTTATCGGGCGCTCTCACATTCCTAGGTCTACGGAAGGCAATGAAGTGTTCACTGAGCAGCTCTCTCGCGATGACTTACAGTTTCGGTGGTGACAAAGATACAACCGGTCAGAATGAAGCTCCAACCAATTGCTGATCCATACTGAGCCACTAAAACGGTCGTTGACGATCCTCCACAAAGGCCAATGCTGGGGAGAAGGACACAGTAGAATCTAAAGTGGCAATAACCTGGCGGGATATGGTAATGATGAACTGAAGTAAACAAATGCACAAAAGGCATTTACACCCTATTATGTGCCGCCCACAGATGGACTGAATCTGAGTTAGAAATAAACGCTTACAAAGTTCTTGTGTTCGATTCCTGCGTTATATCGTACTAACCCCTCGTATGTATTGGCATCGTATCATCCGCTTAGGAGCATCTTCAACGTCTTTCTTCATCAGTCACTAGACGGCCGCCATTAGCGGGGCACATATGCCATTCGTCAAATGATGATAGTGATCAAAATGCCCAGATTGGATTTAGAAAGGGGCCTATCGGAGCACGTTTGCGTGCGTCGTCCTGAGAAGAACATTCAAGGTCACGCGATGTTTTTGCGAGGCCGGAGCACGACTGGCTTTGATTTCGAAGGCCCTCGGCAGTCCTCCGACAGCGGCATCTTGATCGTTTTTTCACGAGGTTTTAATAGAACTGCTCCTTTCTCAAAGCGTGGCGGAGAAATCATCGATTAGTAATTTTATATGGCTGTATTTTCGATATACAGTGCTCCTTCAAAAGGTTATTTAAATTTAAGTATGAGGTCTCTTCCTTGGGCGAGCGAAAAGGTTTTCCACAGTATATATGTGGGTCTCTTAATCTCCCAGTTTTTTTTTTTTCTTTTTTTGCGACTGGTCAGTAGAACTTGTTTTGTTTGCGATTGTGACTCTTTTATCATTTATTCCAGTATTAAGACGAATTTCGCACTACGAATTTATAGGTAATATATATCATCCATTAGATCATTTGCCTGTTGGTCGGTACCGCACCATGGAAATATTATTCACGCTTTTGAAGCGCTTTTTCTGCCGCCGTGAATTGTTCATCATCTCTGAACCAACGATAAGGAGATAAGACCCAGTGACTAGCGCTTTTGACGGTGCTTGATTGATCCCATTTCGTTGGCTGCGTCTGACCTAAGCTTCAACGAAGTATAAAGGCAGGTTTCTTTTCTACATTTTTCATGCGCGCAACATTTATTTTGTTGCTCATACAGATTGTCTAAAAATGGAATGATGCGTTTCAGCTCTGAGGAGCGAGAGGACTGCAAGCTCGAAGGCAGAAGATTCTGTTAAAGTGACTATGCATGCAGGTGGCCAATTCCAATCATTTACTGACAATGTTGGGGGAGAGCTTTGATATTTTACAGTACGTACAAATACCGATAAAACCTTCAGTGCGTGTTTGGTATGGGCAGAAATGCGTTGCGGTGGCCGAATATGGGAGGATGCCAATGATGAGTCATCGTTGTAAAGAGAGGGAAATAATGATACGCGAAAGAACTTTCTTGGAATGTCCAGATTGAAAGGTTAAACGACTGGCTAAGTGCCGACACGCTCTAATGACGAGAGTTGGACCTCAGAATGAATCTTGCAGCCCTTTTTTTTATACAGATGCAAGACAGTTAGATTAGCTTGATCTGGATGCCATGTAACTGAAGCATACTCCAACCTTTTTCTGACTAAGGAGGTATACGCCTGAAGCGTCATTTTTACATGAGCAATGTACAAACGACGTTTAAAAAAACAAAGCTTTTTCGGTTTTATTTTTGTACAAAAATAGTGTATATATATATATATATATATATATATATATATATATATATGAAGTAGAGGGAGGTAAAGCAACGGACCGGGCAATGTTGATAGAAATAAGGCGTGTACTGAGAAGTTTATACGGATGAAGTTTAATATGACGTTTCGAGAGAGCGGTCCCCGCTCGAAACGTAATATTAAACTTCCTTCTTTGAAACTTCTCTGTAGGCGCCCTATATACGGACTTGGGCCCGTTACTTGAAAAATGTAATGGATTACAATTACAAATTACAAAGCGTCAAAAGTAACGTGTTACTGTTACAAATTACTTTCGCTGAAAAGTAACGGATTACAAAAGTCGTTACGTTACAAATAATTTTCACGTTACTTTTCCCTTACATTTATCAAAAAAGTGTAACATTAAATACGCCCGCATTATAGCGTAAAATATCGTATTAAAGAGAAAGAATGTAGATGCTTTCTGTTCACCTGTAAGCTGACAAGGCAGCGAAAGCTGCAACCAAACCCGCCATCCCGCTATCTTAAGGCGACCTTAAATAATTCCGGAAATTCTGCAGAGAAAGCGAGCGGTGGCGTGCTCAGTTGCTGCGCCTACCTCCGCTAGGAGGCTAAGGAGGCAACTAATTTATGATGTTGTCTTTCTGATATTTGTTTTCCGCATATTCGTATATGCCTCGCACTTTTCTTTCGTGGTTCTTGTGACCGGTCATACAAATAAATCGTGTTTTCTTTTCGGTTATTTTTCTTTCACGGTGTTTTTCTATTTCATTGACCATGCTATATCCATGTTACTAAATTGCCTGCTTGTATCGCTCCAGTTTCTTTATTATGATACTATTTTAAAAAGCAAGAAGTAATTAGAATAATTAGTTACCAATATTTTTAACGAAATACATTAAAATTAGGGCCGCAAAAGTAACCTGGCAATTACAAAATTACTTCACAAAGTAACGGATTACAAGTAACCCGTTACTTGTAACGAATAACTTCCCAAGCCTGCTATATATATATATATCGCAGAGTTTAAGAGTGAAACTAGATATAGGCTTGTTTTCTAAAAACAAATGATTTTGTCTGCGCTCAACGACACAGCCACCCGAGTAGGCAATATGAGAAAGAGTGCTTCATTTTGGTTTCAAATAAACGATTGCTGATATTTTTTTTAACTATTTCCGCTCATGGAACTAAAATATTTCTGAAGCGATAATATTTATGATGAATGCAGCTCTTACACTTGTGGTGTTCTAGTGCATGTATAATCAATTCAATTCAATTTGCATTTAATATTATCTAGGCGCAAGTACATGTTACTGAGAAAACAGATGGACCCATAACCAGTTGGATAGTTAGGGTTCATTAAAATAAGGCATCTGAGGCGTAGGACGATCAATGCAGGTTAGTAAAAATCTATGCGGAAATACTACAAAAATGTATATATCAAACTTATATAATACTTTTTACAGCGTATTGTATAAAAAAGGGTGACAAGAACGACATGGCAAATTACAGGCCTATTTCTATCTTACCGGTGTTTTCGAAAGGCTTTGAAAAAATCTTGCTTTCACGCATGGTGAAGTTTTCAGATAAGCACAGTATAATCCTCGCAGTTTGTTTCCGTAAAGGCCGGTCTACAGAGCTCGCTCTTTAGAGCAAAAGAATATTTTGGGCAACTTTGAGCAGAAAAAAATGACCCTTGGAATATTTATTGATTTTAGTAAGCGTTCGATCATCTAAATTGTAATCTGTTAAAAAAAAACTAGAAACATATGGTTTTCGTGGACAGGCATCAACTTTAATATCGTCATATCTTTCACATCGTAAGCAATACGTCCATATAAATGGCCACTCTTCTAATATAAACCAATTGAATCTGGAGTTCCCCAAGGAAGTATTCTAGGTCCTTTCTTGTTTAATTTATATGTCAATGATATCGTGAATTTAAATAAAAATATCAAATATGTAATTTACGCGGACGATACTAGTTTACTATTCGCAGGTAATAACTGTAACGAACTAATAAATAGCGCAAATGAAACACTTAATGACCTTGTTAAGTGTGTAGCTGTAATGTTCTAAAATCAATGAAAATAAAACAAAAGCGGTTTTATTTCACCCAAAAAACAATGTTACTTTTACTTGTGATATCGTTTTAAATTCCAATAAAATTGAAGTCCTCACTAGCTTTAAGACTCTTGGTGTTGTATTCACGGATCAAATGCGATGGGACGATCATATTAATATATTTTGCTTAAACTATCGCGCGTGTTGGCTTGATGTATAGACACCGCCATCTTTTGCCAAGAGCTGTCAAACTTTTAATTATAACTCTTTATTTCTCTCTCATATAAACTACTGCCACCTAGTTTGGGGTAATAGTACAAGTACAACTTAAATAAACTACTTCTGTTGCAGAAAAAAATGCTAAGAAACATTTCCAATGTCCCATACGACCACCCTAGTGAACCCTTATTTAAAAGTTTAAAATTGATTAATGTTCATAGTATATATAAATATCGTTTGTGTGTGTGTTATAAATCTGAAGTTCAAAAAAATCATCTTAACCTGATTGACCTGGCTTCTCTTGCTCCAAAAGTGCCAACTTATCCCACTCGAAGTTTGCAAAACTGAAGTTACCCAATATTAGAACGACCTATGCTGAGCAAATGTTTCTTATACGCTTCCAAACTTACTTAATTTTCTTAGCTCCAAAAATATTGATCCTGTTATGTTATCGAGAAAAGACATTCGAGAATTGTTTTCCAGTGTGGTTTTTTAGTAGTCCTTTCCAGAGCTTTGAGATGCACCATACTTCGTGTTTTCTGTGTATATATCTAAATGTATATATGTATGACATTTTCTGTGTACATAGTTCCATAGAACTCTCAAGTCTCAATGTATGTATCATGTTACTACGAAAAACGTAATATTGCCGCCCGATTACTTTGAATGTCATTGTGTTTTGTTTATTTTTCCTGTGCCACTGCTGTGTGTGAGAGGGGGCCGGGGACTCGTCAAGCTGCATGATGCAGCTTTTTTCTCGGTCTCCCTCCATCATTTGTTTGATGGAAAAATAAACAAACATTATTATTATTATTATTATATAATCATACGAGAACTACAAAGTTTATTATACCGAGAGGATGGTCATTATTGTGACGGTGATTTAAGAAAGAAGATGAAGTGTTTTAGAGATTGACTAAAATTATATCAACATCCGAGATGATTAGGATGGGAGGTTCCATATTTTTCCGCTAATTTGAAATAGTCTTTCCCCGCGTATGTTATTACATGGTGGAAGATTGTATTGCCCAGATAAATTACCTTTAGCAAGACGGTACCTTTTAAAAGTATTTTTATTGGAAGGCCGTTGTTAGCGGTTACAATTCTTTGAAACAACATAGAATTTTGTGTTTATTATTTCCCTGAATGTAAGAATGGAAATTGATTAAATAAACAAAACATCGTTCGGAAGGGCTATACCATTCTAAAATAAACTGCCATTAATTTGAACAGGCTCAATTATACTATTTAGGTAATTTAAGCATCTCTTTTTTTTTCCTCCTCGTAATTTCTTAATTGAATTTAGTCGAGATATCCGACTCCCAGACCATGATTTTTTAAGCTCCCGAAAAGAGACAGTTCTAAGCTCGAGATTTCTTGGCTTTACGAAAAAACTCACAAATGACCAGCGGTCTGTGTCTTCAAATCACAAATATGGATGTACATGTGCGAAAGGAAATAAAAAAATGTTTTAAGGATATCGCATTTTTTTATGATCTTGAAATTAAATGAAAAAGTGAGTGCCTATAAATCATTCTACCGCATACTTCGTTGCCTCATATTCTGATGGCGACTTAAACTATCACCGTTCATAAGAGAAAATAAATCGCAAATGCTCGAAAAAGAAACTGTCTGCTCTCGCGTTTTTGAACGACCTAACATACCCAATGATGGAGGGAACGTAGTACCTAATGATTCGATGAGTTGCGCAAAAGGCAATTCGCTGGCAAACTCTAGTCTCGCAAGATACAACAGTACATTAGGGTGATATGGAGACAGTGTATTGCGTATGTTAAGATCGTGACCATACTACAACGTGTACTTCCAAAGACTACAACCAATACAGTTTTCGAAAATAGGCAACTTACTCCTAAAGGATGAATATAACGTGCATAGAATCAGAAAAAGTCCCAATAAAACAACTACAGACAGTTGAGCCATGTTATGGCAGATGGTATTTTATTTCTTTTAGAACATCTATAAAATCTGACTCAAATACACCTTAGAACATTAAGAATGTACATCAGTCGATGAGCAGTACCAGTGCCTAATTTTTATTTCGCGTAGAGCGAAAAAAAAACAGCAACTAAAGACGTCGGTTAGATATTAAGAGTGATCGTGAGCTAAAGAGAAAAAAAAACATCCAGCTACTTCTCCATAAACCTTAGAGGAAGCAGTGAGGAAAATGAACGCAAATGCCGATTCCAAGGACACCAGTCACTCGACTTGACACACGTGAGCCACGTCTACACGCGGGACGACAAGAGCACTTCCTTCCGCGCAATCGCTCTGACTCTAAACCTTCCCGAATCTAACTTTGCAATCAATTTTATTTAAACATAACCCGTGTACCTCTCAGACAAAATTTCGCTGCTTATTTCGTTATTCTTGATGCGTCTATATATATATATATTTAATTCCCGCTTGAATTTACGATATGTCAAGATTGCGTCA
>JABSTQ010000826.1:0-50868 GCA_013358835.2 Ixodes persulcatus
TTACCCTGCGCTGAACAACTTTGCAAACATTTCAGCGTGGCTGCAGCTGTGATGGTGAGGTGAATCCAATATGAAAACTGAACCCTCAAGCGACGCCTTCGGGATGCCGAAAATAATTATGGTAAGTTAGAAATTAACCCACTAGTATACTTGGGCCAGATGTCGATTAAAAATTTTAATCCAGTTAATTGTCACATTAATTTTCAGGCATAATATCTTCAAGAGAATGAAACTGCAGATGTTCCAAACTGGCTGAGGTAAAGCAGCCTTGCAGTGCACCAGGGTTTAGACTGAACATACTTTTTGTACCGTCCACAAGGTGTAGCTCTTCCATTGAAGTTTATGAGCTAGTTTCTTCAATGTTTGAACTTCCAGCGTGCCAGCTGGGTAGTGTGTAATTGTTTTTATAGCGCAAGCAATATCTTAATCCTGGCGGCAGGAAGTTTCAGCTAGCAGTTGACATGGTTGGACAACGGTGTGCATGCTTGCTTTCTCTGCAGCGGCCAATGAAGCAAAATAACAGCATGTGCGGATTGTCCATGCATTTAATTTTTTGTTTGTGGTTTGTTTCAGACTACATGTGCCAAGTACAAGGGGGTGGCCCTCCAGGCGCTGACGACCAGCATGTCGTCTCTGCTGTGCTGTCGAGGAAAATTTAAAGGGTAAATATTGCAGCTGCAGTTTTTTCTCTTCTGTCCCTGCTACACTTCCTGTGAATTTCTCTGCACGCTTGGTCTTTTGTTTTCATGGTACTATAAACTTTTGTTATAGTCTGTTGCAACTATAGAATAGCAGAAGCCCCTCCCACTATTCCCTTTGCTCGCCATGATTGGCGGTGTCCTCTCGGCTCTCCTCCTCTCTAGTGTTTGCTTAATAAAAGAGTGAAGGGCTTTGTGGGAGGGGCTTCTGCTATTCTAGAGTTGCAACAGAGTATAGCGCGACCTCGGTTAATTTAATCATTTCGAAGAGTCCTAGCGGGCACCCATGCATTTTTATGGGAATGACTCTGCATCATATTTTGAACCGAGAAAATGACCCCACGAACAGGAAAGCACGGGCCTTCTGCTACAAAAGTAACCGGACCAAACTTTGATTTGGTCCGGTTACTCCTGTCCTTTTGTCCTTGTCTTTTTGTGCACTTTTTTTCAAGTTGGTCCATGATATTTTTTATCATATATTCTAATCTGTGTTTTCGTCTTTATACTTACTGCAGCTTTTCCCAATTAGACGTTGGCATTCACTTTCGCCATCCTGATGTGAGTGACCTGAGACGACACAGAATGTCAGTCTTCTCTGCTGAAGTCCTGGCTTCATGGAAGACTGCCAAGACTGTTCATGGTAAGGTGCTCTATATATTGAGCAATATAATAGCAACTTATTGCTGCTAGGATTGTTTTTAACACAGACAGTATTTATGGGCTGGCCTTTAGCAGTTCTGATGCCACTCACGTGGAATGAAAGCCTGTAGGGGAATTGCGCATTTCATTCGTAAGCGGAATTATGAGTTTACAACAGTAGTGCGTTGCGTTGCCTTGCGTTGGGGGATCGGTGGCCGACTGGGCTAGCGCACACCAACTCGGAGCACGTGGAGCGAAAGCTTGCGCTGCAGAACGCAAGGATCCTGGGTTCAATCTCCACCCCTGCCCATTTTGATCTGGATGAGCATCGTACCGGCGTGCGATCATGTATCACTACTGCGTGGTGCAGGTTGAAGACCCCAGGCTAGCAGTCATACTGCACTGCCTAAATTGCTCATCTACAGCGAGCAACTCATCACAACTTTGAAATGGCTGACCAACTACACGCTGTATAAATATCCACAGAACCCCAACAGAAGTGCGTCACTACTAGCATCCAGTATTGCTGTGTGTGTTGTATTTGTATTTTGTATTTGTTTATTTAGTGTTCCCAATAATGGCTGAAGCCTTCCCATTGGTGCGCTTGTTAGTAGCAACACACCAACACGAACGAACGGCGAGAGTAGTGAACAGTGCCACTCTTGCCGCTCGCCACCGCGCCGATTGGTTTTCGGAGAACTTTGCAGTATTGGTCTCTGTGGTATTTGGTCATATATCGCACATGGACACAACCAGGGCGCTGTACCTACAATTCAACACTTGCAAGACTTGCGTGAATACACCCTGTAGGTGCTTGCACTTTCAGAGTCATTTTAATGTTGCAGAAATGATAGAATGGATGCTTGGGCGAGTTGGTGAACCGTATTCTACGGTGACAGCGCAGAGAAACAATCGCACTCCAGATACTCGGGAAGACAAGCACACGCGCTGAACTTAAAACTTTCGTGTATTCGACTACTTTGTTCTTCTCTTCAACGTCTGGATTGACTTTTCAGAACGTGATAAGGAGAAGAAATAGCACAAAATACAAGAAAAAAGCGAAGAACAGCACAAAAAAAAAAGAAACGAAAGCAAAAAAAAAAAAAAACTAAAATAGGAAGCCTTTACAAGTCATCCCTCTCCCTCACTGCTATCCTTAAGATAGAAATTGGTGCTTTTTGGTCGACAGCACTATAGAAGGACTACTTACACACTTGTTCTTCAGATGCTCTATTCTTTGCGCTTCCATTATTTCTCTTGTCAATGTGTCTCGACTCTTACCTATTACGGAACAAGTTTCAAAATGTGCTACACAACCACAGTCCGGACAGTGGGTTCCCAAATGTCCAGCGGCGACTCAGTGGGTGTTATAAAAATGCTCCTTTAAACAATGATTTAAACACCAGCCAGTCTGGTCTACATAAGTTGTGTGGTAAAGAGCATGTAGGCCAGACTGGCGGGTGTTTGAATGATTGTTTAAGGGAGCATTTTTATAATACCCATCGAGTTGTCGCTGGACATTTGGGAATCTACTGTCCGGATTGTGGTTGTGTAGCACATTTTGAAACTTGTTCCGTAATAGATAGGGTTTGAGACACACTGACAAGAGAAATAATGAAAGCGCAAGGAATAGAGCATCTGAAGGACAAGTGTGCAAGTAGTCCTTCTATAGCGCTGTCGACCAAAGAGCTCCAATTTCTATCTAAACGATAGCGGTGAGGGAGAGGGATGAATTGTAAGGGTTTTCTTTTTCGTTTTTTACTTTTTTCGTTTGTCTTTTCCTTTTCTCTTCTCTTGTCTTTCGTTTTTTTTCTTGTATTTCGTGCTATTTCTTCTGCTTATCACGATCTGGAATGTCAACCTAGACGTTGAAGAGAGAATGAAGTAGTCGAATAAACAAGTGTTATAAGTTCAGCGCGTGTGCTTGTCTTTTTGAGTATCTGGTGTGTGATTGTTTCCCTGCACTGTCTCCGTAGATTATGCAAAAATGAATAATGACATTGGCATATTTGTCGTGCCAAAGCCTGTCACACTTGTTCCGAACTCTGATCTCCACGAGATCACAATACCATTGTTTATGTTGTAGTGGCACGGCAGAGTCTATACTTGTTTTGCTCCAGTCTTTGTAAGGGGGACGCTGTAATCCGATTCTACTCAATTATGGTGTACTATAGTTCGTTTCACCTTATGTGCGAGCGAAGCCGACGCTACAAGCGCGAGCATGCTGCTTGTAACAGCGCCTGTACTGCACGAGCGCACGTGCGAAGCCGGAACGCTCAGAGCGTTGGGCTCGCGCTTCTAGCTTTGACTTCGCTCGCACATAACGTGAAACGAAGTATAGATAGCACTATATTTGCAGAGCTAGTCTTCGGTTTTTGTAGTTCCATCGAAATATATTTCAGCTTTTAAGTTACTTGTTATTTAGCATGTAGATTTACAAGCTTATCTAGATTGAAGGCAGCAAATATCTTGCCAGCACTCATGGTACGTGTTTGAAGTATATTGCGTTAACATAATTGACCCAACCTTTGATTTTTATTTGTCAGTGCCTCAAGCGAATTGTGCATGCTGGGATTGCTTTTGTTTGGTTGTTTCACATGATCTACAGCACATTTTTCACCTTTCTACTGAGTGCAGCCCTCGCCGAACAGAAGCTAGCATCGACTACGCCAAGGTTCCAGTCCATGGCAGTCTGCAAAGGTTGTTGATGGTAAGCTGCCTTATATATACAGCTGTGTAAGAGCAGCTTGTCCTGGGTGACAATTTAAAATGCATTTTTATGTTTTAGAAAGTGAAATTTGCATGGGCATACTTGCAATGTGAAACCTTACCAAGCCTGTTCTGAACTTTTATCCTCTTGAGATTTCAATACAGCCGTTCGTGCTGCACACACACTGGCTACTTCGGCCAGGTAGAGACTTGATACATATGAAGGTAGACAGGTGAGTATCAACTGCTCAGTGCTGTCCATGGTGACGTTCTCTCCTTATCAGACGACTTACCACACTTGGTTCGCAAGGCATTTGAAAAGGAGAGCAAGTCAGCTGCTGCATGATGCTCCCTGTACTGGGCAGTCGATGATTGCTTGTTCACCTTCGTATAGATCACGACTGTACTTCAAGCTTGGCAAGTGTGACACCTATCTGATTCAGCCTAGCAGTGGTGTGCTGAGCGGTATGTGTAGAGCTAGTTGACTTGTGTACAGACAGTGGCTGTGCAGTATAAAACAGACCCAATTGGGAACTTTAATGCAACCTTCTGTAGTCCCATTGATGATATGATTATGATTACACAACGTTTTATGGCGCAAAGAAAAAAATAACGCGATGTAATCGGTTTTCTAGACTGCCTGTGCGACCTTCAAGCTTGTCTTTTTACGTTCTGCGCAGTGAAATGCCCTCTATAAGCAATATTTAGGGAATCCTTGAGCTATATGCTGAAAGGAGTGAAAGCAGCAGTCCCGGCCGCATTCTCCCCTCTTCTGTATACTGTGCAAATGCAGACGGACGCGCACTTCGGATGCTTTAAACCTAAGGGCCCCTCATAAAGCACACGGCTTAATAAGCATCAATTATTGTGAAGTGTTCGCGGATTTGGCTTTTAAATGTCATGCACATAGGAAGCACAATGGTGGTGTAAAGTACGCCGAAATCGTAATGGTGCACTTTAAGTAGGGTGACCAGACGTCCCGTTTTGGCCGGGACAGTCCCGTTTTTGAGGTCCGCTTCTGCCGTCCCGTCTTTTTGCACCAATGAAGAACCATGTCCCGTTTTTTGTCCCAATAAAGAACCATGTGAGTTAAAGCGAACCGCAACTATGTCTACTCGTTACAAGTATATTTTACAAAAATTACCGTAGGTACTTACAAAAATTACCGTATGTGCTTACAAAAATTTACCAAGAGAGTAAGATTTAGAACTGTTCTTGCCCACAAACACTCATTCTCTCGCGAAGACGCGAGTGTAGAAATATTTCTTGAGCTACCGGATATAGCACTCATGTGTGATTGAACTTCACATATATATGTGGGAAGACTTTTACAACCGAGTCTTGCCGGATAAAGTCCTGCTTAGGAAACTTCGGTTGTCGGCAAAATACTCCCACACCAACAATGGACCCGAAGCAGGACCTTCCAAATGAGTGCATGCAACTGAACCGTGAGTGTGACTGTTCCCTAGGCCCTGAGGCATTAGTGCAATATGGTAACGTTTTGAAATAAGAGCAGTTCTTTCATTAATTTTTTTCGACCAATCTATATCTTTAGTACCCCTTCTTCCACTGGCTGGGATGTCCCGTTTTCTACCTTGAGGAATAGGGTCACCCTAACTTTAAGGTTATATTATACAGGGTATGTTCAGCGAAATGCGGGCCAAATCGTTTGTGCCAAAACTATACATCGCACAAAAAAAAAGTCTTGTGTTGTTTTGGTCCTGAGCCAGGGGCCTATTTAGAAAAATTATTACAAAGCAATGTTGCTAATAATGTGTATGTGGGCTAATTCTTGTGTTTATTTTTTTCTTCCAATTACAGCATACACGGAGGGTATCTCCAAGGAGGAGGAGTGGATCCCCGCCCCTGCCCGTTTCGATCTGGATGAGCATCGTACCGGCGTGCGGTTGTGTATCACTACTGCGTGGTGCGCGTTAAAGACCTCAGGCTAGCGGTTGTACCACGCTGGCTAAATTACTCACCTACAGCTGAGACAGCAGACGCCCACTGAGGCAAACTAACTTCCGACTGTATAAACATACACACATTTTTTTCTTTTTTTTGAGAAGGAGTGGGATTATGCAGAGAGGCTAGTGGGTTTTTCTATGGGTACGAAGCTGTCCGAAGTAAGGTCAGAATGGAAAAAGCACCACCAAGTTCCGCCTGGTCCCAAACAGCCACAATAATGAACACGGAATTCAGAAAAATAGTAATACGAAGGACTTACGCAGGCAGCCACACTTTTTGAGTTCGCAATGACATTTGATTATGATCACAAATATTCCTGCTTTGCTCAAGGTCGCCTAGTTTACACACCATATTGGTGATCTTTAGCGCAGCAGGAATATTTTTTATCAGAATTAAACGTCATTGTTAACTGAACAAATGTGGCTGTCTGTCTAAGTCCTTCGTGTTTTTATTCTTTTTACTTCTGTGTTCATTATTTCATTTTTTTTTCTCATGATTTAGTCCTTTGTGTTTTTGTTTCTTATGTGTTCATTATGTTATTTTTAACTTTTATGAGGTTTTAGTTAAATATATGATGCCCTCGTCATTTTCTAGTCCGGGAAACAGTGGTGACCTCGTCGTGTTCAAGGAGCAGTAATGACCTTTTCATCTTTTATTGCTTCCGGCAAACAACGGTGTCTGTGTGCGTGTGTGTGTGCGGCGTGTTAATCACACGGGATGATTTGGCGACCGAACGGAAAGACAAGGCCAGCGAGGAGCGACTGGGGGACTTTGAACATCACACGGTGCAAGGAAGGACTTCAACGACGAGGCTAGCAAGCAAGCCCTTGTCAAAACTGCTGTGCTCGACCGGAGAGTTGAATCAGAACTGTGACTCTGTGAGTAGGAATCAACGACTTTGGAACTTTCGTATAGTTTACAGCTTAATTGTTGCCTTCCGTTTGTTTTATTTTAATAGGTGTGTTTGTGCTATTACATTTTTAGTCTATTTTAATGGTTGTCCGTGCTATATTACAGTTTTGTTTCTTATCATTTTTTCTTGAACGGGGGAAGTACTTGTTTAGAGTTTTGGCGCTTTTATGTATAAAACTTTTTTTGCAAACCATATTCTCGGTCTGCTCCCTCGACAACCAATCCCGCCAAAGGGCTGTGACTTTCCGACGTCGAATGATATGTTACAATGTTTCCTAACTAGCGATCGCCTGCATTCTATCTTTGTAGCATACATATTTGTCAAAATGACAAATTCCGATCCAGGCCAATAAAGATTAGTCAGTGGCCTATTCTGTAGATATATCTACCTAAACACACGTTTGGCAGTGTGGGATAGCAGTAAAATGTATATTTTGTGGATATTCATAGAACTGCATTATATGATCCCATGTCTGGACCTGGAAAGTATGGTACCTGCCCCATGGCAATAATTTTCATGTGAAACTAGAAGGAGCCTCACTTGAAAATTGCTTTATATGGGGTGGGTACCCTATTTGCCAGGCCCACACACGGGATCATATAAAGCAGTATATATATGCTATATAAGGAATTGGGCAGATATGGGTATATAAGGAATTGGGCAGATATGACTATATCCATCCAGATACAGCCTGATTATACATATCGGGCCATATCTGCCCAATTCCTTATATATTCATATCTGTATTTTTTAATATAAGTCCATATATGACATTTTTGTAAGGGTAGCTACCCAAGGGCCCCGTGCTTCACATAGCACGGCTTCACATGTTATCTCCATACCATATGTGCACAACTCTGCACACAGACTGAAGTGAATTGCAGCGCGCTAAAACACTTCAATTGTCTTCTCGTGCAAGTTGCGCCTAAAACAACTTTGCAAACGCGTGAACAAGAACGAAGCCCCCAAAGGATGTTCCATCAAGCATGCCAATCAGGCCGTTCCCTGTGAAGAGGGAGTATTATACTCCATCCCTTTTTCATGAGGTGACCGATACATTGGTCAGACAGGGCGTTGCCTGAACACCCGCCTACGAGAGCACGTCCTCGAGGATTCCCGTGCTTCAAGCGACTCTTTTCATCCGATAGTTGTTCATCAACGCCTCTACAAGAACTGTGAAGGCCAGTTCCAGGACACCAGCATAATTGTAAGACACAAGAACAAGCTCGGCCGAGAGATTATTGAAGCATACAGGATAGCCGGTGACGAACACAACATCGCTGCTCCTTCTCTTGGTTTGTCCAGAGTTGAGATGAACTACCTGAAGCCAGGGTTTAATTAGTCAAAGGGCCCTCTATCTGATTTTGTCAATGGTGTTTCCTTTTTTCTTTCTTATTTTCTTTGTCTTTATCTTGTAGTGTATTTGGAGATTTTGTCCTTTTTCCAGGTTTATATAAATGTATTAATTTTTTCCGTAACTTCCTCATTAGTTTCAAAAGTTAGGAGAGCGATTGTACGTATTGAAGGAGAAATCATTAAATGTGTGTTGCTAGTTGAAAGAACTGTGCTGTCTGTACTTGTCCCTAAGTGTTTTTATTCTTTCTTTGACTCTTGTACTTTCACCAACCCGCTCTTTGTTCTTTGACATGGTATCCCTTGGGCGCCGCCGGCCAGTGTTTGTCCTGCCCAGTGGCGGCTTTTTCTGGGGGGGCAAAACACATGCCTTGCCCCCCCCCACTCTGAGAACTGGGGGGAGGGGGCAAGCGCCGCCCTTGCCCCCCCCCCCCCCCCCCCCGGTTGGTACGCCCATGCCGCGAACACTGGAGGTCAGCTACGAAGAGCTCGAGAAACGCAACACCTAATCGGAGCCGTTCATTCATCGCAGATAGAAACTCTGAAGCTGAATACCTGTCTATTATGAAGTACGAAGAACAGACAAATACCGTTTTGAGTATTCTTCAAAGTCGAGCGACGCAACTGCGCTCAAAAGAACCGCCGCGTTCATCAGCGCCGACAGTTAGCTCTCACAACAAAAGAAGAGACGAAAGGAGCCATAGTGGCAAAAGGCTGCCCAAGTAGCTGATACTGTCATTCAAGGGCGAACATTTGGCGCGGCAGCCATTTTGGCAACAACTCAAACGAGCCGTACACGACAACGATGGTCTGTCAAACGACGAGAAGTTTCAGTACCCACAGAAGTTGGTCAGCGGACCTGCGAGAGCCTCCATCGCTGGTCTTCAAGTCACCTGTCCGTGCTACAACGATGCAGTAGAAATTTCGGCGCGAAATTTCGGAGACTTCAGACAGATCTAGCAGGGTCATTTTTCAAAGCTTCGAATTCTTCAAGCAGTGTCCTCATCCAACGAAAAAAAAAGGAAATGAGAAGGCTTTTTGACCAAGTGGAAGCCAACGTGCGAGATCTTCGAGGATTTGGCATTACCTTCTGTACGTATTTGACTATGCTAACAAATATCGTAATCAATGCTCTTCTTTTATATGCCGTGGTTGTCAACTACCGACGAGCTAATCACCTCGAACGAATGACCGTCATTTAGGAGAGAGGGAAGGCGACTGGAACGACGTCTCTCCCCCTATTAGGAGATGACCGACAGCCGTCAATGTTCGGTACTTCGGGCACTGCGATGCCATCTATGAGACCAACGGGAACGAGCTGAGGACGTTCGAACAGCACAAGACTTCAGGAACGCCAGTTGGAAGCCTTGTTCGACTACCTACTCACAGAGATCGAGAGCAGAGAACGAGCGGGAGTCAACGATGATCGCCCGCAGAAAAGGAATAGCTAAGAGCAGAAACTTAAACCAGCTAACTTTATCATCCTCTTTTATTCTGCATGCCAAGGCACCAAATACCAAGTGCTTCTTTTGCGGAGATACACCCCCCCCCCCACCTCCGCAAAAGGAAGAAAATTTTTCGATAACTTTGGCGGGGAATTCTTTCCGCTAAATTTAGCGGGAAAAATTTTCCGCAAATTTAGCAGGAAAATTTACCCATAATGCACCGCACGGTTACGCAGACGGCGACAGCGACGGCGACGCCGCTCAAGCTGCGCTCTAAATAAAGCTCGTGGAGGAAGAATCGAGGCCTGGCCATGTGCGAACCATACCGGACAGTTTCAATATAGATACTTGTGAATAAACGCTGTTGTTGACACAGCTTAACTAATGGCCAGATAGCTGTTCTTACAGCAGCCTCCGGCAACTGTGTTGCTCATCTTTGGCCTTCTTACAGCGTGCCCAAATGACTTGCGTATTAAAAAGGTAGCGTCTTCACCACTGTCTGTGCGCCAAACCCAAACCGTGTTTTTGACTGGCGCATGATGAGAACGTTATTTTTTGCGATCAGAAAGTTTTTGTGTACACCATTCTAAAACTGGTTAATTCTATGTGATAGAAGAGCCACGGCTTGATGTTATATGGCTCCGCTACCTTTGGTTCATGCAAATTAAGAGGACATATTGGAACAGACTATATAAATATCGACTCCTTTTCTGCGGTGCCACATTTATAAAACATCGAAATTACGGGATCGCTGGCGGGCTGAGATACGAATTTCTTTGCCTGCTCAGTAAATTGATGAATACTTATTTTAAGTGTGATCGTTTAATTCGTATCTGTTGGACTATTCCTCTTTTCGTCCCACGCCTTCTCTCCCCTCTCCATAGGAAACCTTTTCTCATCGCGGCGCCCCTTTTGTTAACGGCAAGCGAGTGGAAGAAGATTGCTTACTTCACCCCCCTCTCCCACTTCATTCCTGCACCTCCCTCCCCCCCCCCCCCCCCCCCCCCCGGGCAGTCGTTATCCTCCTTGTTATAAACTTACAAGCATTCCCAGCCTTCGGGAGATTGTTCGTTCGTTCAGTGCTAAGATTAAAACAGATTAATACCGGTTCTATCCTCGGCAAGCCAGCTCTCACACACATGTTTTTTTTAAATTATGGCCAGTTGTTGTATGGCTGTTACTTCCACATGTTCTCTTTTCCTCGCCAGGGGTTTTGTTAATGAGCTGGAGCGCTATCGAGTATTTATTGAATAATGTATACTCCAACGTAGAGTGCGTACTCGATGTCTGAGTAGTATGCGTTCACTTGGAACACAGAGCAGCTCAGAGCGTGCGGCTTCCATTGACCAATGAGTACAAACTTCATATCTGACTCAAATCAGCAGCTGTGTTAGCTACACTACGCCGCGCTGCTCTGCTCGAAAGCGGAGTATAAACTATTTCTAAAGAAAGTTGAATAGGTTCTTGAGAAAAAAGGATAGGGGTCATTTCTAGAGTATTTTTATCCCTTGAATCTGTATATGACAAGCGTTTGAACCGAATGTAGTGCTAGGCACTAGACAAAAAAAAACAAAAAAAAAAACGGCCGAGCGTGAGGTCATTCTAGGAATTGGCCAGCTTGAACTTAGGAAACACCAACGTGAAGAAAACAGAGATTGTAAAAGGGACAGAAATCGGCTGGTCTTTGTTTTTGTTTAAGCTGGCCATATCCTAATATAATGAACTAACTAGCTTAACCTAAGCCCGTGATTTTATAAACATAGCCTTGTATAAATTGCGCGTGACACGTGCAAGGGAACGTCTGTGGCTACAAGCCTGCGAAAGCTGTCTTCACCTGGATGCTGGATGTGCTATCCCACCTGGGTCGCTATACGGGACTCCTTTCCAGAGTTTCTGTGACATTTGAGGAGAAGTTAAGAACTCTCGTGCATAGATTGGTAAGCGTTCAAAATGCGCCAGCTCTCACGCACCTCACCCAACATAGAAACAGCGGGGTGAAGCCACCAATATAAAGTTAGCCAAGGAGCTAAAATATTCCCTCATCCAAAGGTCACCGCAAAAAGAGAGCAAAGATGCACTAGGTACACTAGCACAGACGTGAAACAAATTAAGTAGCAGAAACGAAAGGTACCTCAGGTGGGTTTTTGAGTGACACGGTAAAGGTTAAGGCAAGTTTACATTGCTCCTCTTTCTACGTTACGTTACGTAACGACCGCGTAAGGTCGCTTCAAGATCTATTCCAAGAAAGGCGTTTTCCTAAGCTACGTTACGTTCCGACCGGTTACCACCGTTCATGACCATATACGTCGCGAGTCACCTGGACATCACTGCATCAAATAAATCATGCACGGGGCACGACAAAGCCATGCCGGCGTTAACGATCTTAATGACGCAGATGCTGTTGCTCCTGTTCACGGTTTCACCAAGTGCCTCGGACGGCGATGGGACCTGCCCTTCGCCATGGTCGTGGGAGCGCCCGTTCAACGCCGACTCAGCAGCGCAAGAGGAAGCTCCTGCTGCCTCACTCCTGACGTGGCCAACGTGGCCCCTCACCGACAACAACCGCACGATGGCTCACCGTGGGACGTTTCCGTTTCCGTCCGTCGGCTGCCTTCAAAAGCATCTTCCACCGCTGCAATCACTGGGGCACGACAAAGACATGCCGGCGTTAACGATCTTCATGACGCAGATGCTGTTGCTCCTGTTCACGGTTTCACCAAGTACCTCGGACGGCGATGGGGCCTGCCCTTCGTCATGGTCGTGGGAGCGCCCGTTCAACGCCGACTCAGCAGCGCAAGAGGAAGCTCCTGCTGCCTCACTCCTGACGTGGCCAACGTGGCCCCTCACCGACAACAACCGCACGATGGCACACCGTGGGACGTTTCCGTTTCCGTCCGTCGGCTGCCTTCAAAAGCATCTTCCACCGCTGCAATCACTGGGGCACGACAAAGCCATGCCGGCGTTAACGATCTTCATGACGCAGGTTAGTTACATGCAAAATGCAAATTGGAAACAACCAAATAACACCCAACCCTTTGCATTGTCGTGCCCCATCGACATGAAGCGCCTACTAACCTTTTCTTGCGACGCAGTCATTTTTGTATTTTATTGCAAAGCCTGTATCGAGTTTCTTAGAGTCTTGCTGATGCTTTCCGGCGATGTGGAAAAGAACCCAGGCCTTATGTCCCTAGCCCAAATAGAAGAATGCAATAATCTTAAAGACACCGTTGCAAAACTTCAGGCGAGTCATTCTACACTTCAGCAGGAAGTCACACAGCTTACAGAGCAGCAAAAGCAGTACGAAGCGACCGTTTCGGCCCTTGCGGAACGCGTGAAACCAGCTCTCGAGTGAACTGAACTCCCGGAAAGAAACAGGTGATTGCCTTACACCTACTGCACCTCACCTTACCGAGGCTTTAAACGAGCTGTCTAAATTAAAAGCGAGCTGCGGCGATGCGGAGGGCAGATCCCGCCGTTCTAATCTATTTTTTTTTCAGAATCGCTGACACTGACAAAGAAACTTAGGCTCAATCTCAGAGCTTGATCACAAGCCTCTGTTCCGAGAAACTCGGTATCGAAGTTTTATCTTCCGGAATTGAAAGAGCTCACCGTTTAGGAGCATTCCATCTGCAGAAAATTCGTCCCATCATTGTCAAGTTTTCATCGTTCGAAGAAAAAGAGGGCATTCTTGGTTCTGCGCACAAGCTTAAGGGCTCACGAACGCCTTTTCGGCTGCGTCACGATAAACTGTTTAACTGAAGAAGGGTGGTAAGCTGGGCTAGTTGGTACTGGTTACACAAGATTAAATCAGCGAACAACGTTGGGAAACTGTTGAAGAAAACAGAAGACAGGAAAGACGCTGAACTCACAACTCAATGTATCTTCGAAAGAGAAGAAGAAAGAAAATGACACAGAAAACACAGGCACGTGCAAATGGCTAGCGAACTCCGGAGCGCGCTCCAGCGCGCGAGGCTATAGCTGTAGACATTCAGCGCTTTAAAAAGGATATTTCTTTTTGTGATAAAGCCAAGGATGGCTGACTCACACAGCGCTCCCCCAAACCTTGTATAATAAACGCCTCATAAATTTCTCTCGTAAGTTTTTTCCGAAATCTACCGATAATATTAGTATTAGCCAATGTTGGACTACATGAACAATTTCGACAGTGTAAAGGCAAGTGACCTCGTACGTTGGATCTAAGTGATAGGGAATGTTCACGAAGCCTGTCGTTAATACACCGTCCAGTTTGTCCGACATACGTTCTAGCACATGACAACGGGATGCTGTACACCACGCATGAGGTACAGGGCACAAACGGTGAGACATGTTTTTTGTTACACTTGTGTCTGGATACCTTTTCTATGCTGTCATTTTCTTTCTTTCGAAGATACATTGAGTTGTGAGTTCAGCGTCTTTCCTGTCTTCTGTTTTCTTCAACAGTTTCCCAACGTTGTTCGCTGATTTAATCATGTATAAACTGTTTATAGATGGCAAGTGTTTTGTGTTCGATGACGCTATCGGCTTGGTTACTGAAAAATGTACGTAGCAATGCCGGCGTTCTTCCCGTTTGGCCACTCACAGTCAAACTGCTAAACCCCATGTTATCAATAAGGTATCTTCTAGTCATTCTATTTTGTTTACTAACATTAGAAGCCTAATCCCAAAGAGAGATGATGAGAATTCCTTGATTCAAACATGTAACGCCAAATTTGTTGTTCTGACTGAGACGTGGTTGAATCCCGACATATCACATGCTGAATTGTTTCCTTCTTATCCAAACTTTCGTGCATACAGGTGCGACAGATTTACTAGAAAGAGGGGAGGCGTACTTTTGGCTATTAATAATCAAATCACGTCTCGGCTCATTCCACTTTCTACCGCACTTGAAGTCGTATGGGTTTACCTCCCTACGGCACCCTCTGGTGTAATGGGCGTATGTTATAGGCCACCTGATAGTAATAAGGAATTCACCTTTCAACTTAATAAGTGTCTTTCTGAACTCGCTACTCAATATCCTAACGCTTCTGTTGTACTTCTTGGGGATTTTAATTACCCGAATATTAATTGGTCTACCTTCACTTCCACTTGCACTTCCTCTCAAGAATTCATAGATCTTTGCCTAGATTATAACCTAACAAATATTATCAACCAGCCTACTAGAATTACCGACTGCTGCAGCAATATACTTGACTTGTGCTTAAGTCAGGAACCTTCTCTTTTTAGCAACGTTACCTACTTAACAGGAATTAGAGACCATCTTGTCATCGACATAACACTCTCTCTCTCTCATGCTTTGAAGACTTTTACCAATCATTCTCTGTTAATCTCGGGGAAAGAACCGTCGATGAAAATTGGACGCTCTATAAAAATAAACTAACCCACTTAGTTGAGCGCTTCATCCCACTGACCCGCATCATATCTGATAGCTGTCAACCATGGTATAACAAAACGGTGCATAGTCATGCTAAGAAGAAAATGCGACTTTATAAACGAGCGAAATCTGTCAACAATTCAGCCTCGTGGGATGCATATCATGAGTGTGCTAGAACATACAAAACCACCATTACTGATGCTAAAACTAAGTTTTATACTCACGACCTCCCGAACATTTTAACAAATAAACCCAAACGTTCTGGAAAGTTGTCAACCCAGCTCTGTCTCTTTCTTTACAGTTCATAAGCGACAACGGCATCTCACTTTCAGACGAAGATAGCGCTCTTTACCTTAACAATTTCTTCTCATCATTCTTTACTAAAGAAAACTCGCTAAACGTTTCCGATTCATGCTCGCTATCTCACCCTCAGATGAATCCTATTATAATTGACCACGCAGGCGTATTGAAAGCAATAGAAAAACCTAAAGGTCTCCTGGAGCTCTGGAGACGACCAAATTAATTCGAAGGTATTAATAAACACTAAACACATTTCCTCTGTTTTCCTCTGTGATATATTCTCACAATCGCTCACGCTTTCCATAGTTCCACGTGACTGGAAACTAGCTAACATAATACCTGTTCACAAAACTGGTGATCGCCAACTAATAAGAAATTGCCGTCCCATCTCTCTCACCAGTGTTCCATCTTAGCTCATGGAGCGTATACTTTACTCAAATATAATAAACTTTCTTGACTCTCATAACCTTCTTTTTGAACATCAGCACGGGTTTCGTAAATCTTACTCTTTTGAAACCCAGCTAACCGCCTTCCTTACTGATATTTATTCAAGTTTCGATTTGAATATTCAGACTGAGGCCATTTTCATTGACTTCTCCAAAGCATTCGACAAAGTGCCCCACCAACGTCTTTTAACAAAGCTTAACGATAATAATATTCATCCCTCTGTTGTTAAATGGATTTCTGAATTCCTAATTAACCATAAGCAATATTCCCCCGTTAACAACGTAAAATCTCCCACCTCTACCGTAACATCAGGTGTCCCCCAGGGAACCGTACTGGGCCCCCTTCTGTTCCTAATCTATATTAATGATATCCACCTTAATATCGCTTCTTCAGTACGCCTGTTCGCCGACGATTTTGTCATTTACCGACCCATTCTTTCATACCATGACAATCATGCTCTCCAGAAAGACCTACAGTCTGTAATCCATTGGTGCGAAAAATGGCAGATGACGTTAAACTTCAATAAATGTAGATCCCTATCTTTTTCCCGCAGTTCGCGTGCCACACCATTTTTGTATTACCTCTTTAACATTCAAGTAATAATATGCTCATCTTATAAATACCTGGGTGTTCATCTCACATCTGACCTATCATGGACTACTCACATAACTTCTGTTATTTCTGATACTAACCGTTCTCTCGGATATTTGCGCCGTAACCTCAAACTTGCTACACCCTCCGTAAAACGACTAGCCTATACTACTCTTATAAGATCGAAGTTAGAATACGCCTCATCTATATGGTCCCCATGGCAGTCCTACCTTGCAAATAACCTAGAATCCGTCCAAAACAGAGCCCTTCGTTTTATTTATAACAACTACTCACCATATACCAGCATATCAGGATTGCGCCGATCAGCTAACCTTCATTCACATTCCCTTTGCCGCCGAATATAACGCCTTTCTCTCCTCCATCGAATTTTTTATCACAATAGCCACCTCAAAGAATCACTGCTATTACCTCCCCATCGTATTTTCCCGCGTCTAGATCACCTATGTAACTTACGTCCAATTCGATCATCAACTGTTTCTCACCAGACTTCCACACTACCATTGGCCATCGAGGATTAGAATTCACTACCTCATAACATCGTTTCTATTAATGATACTACTAAATTTGTTGAAGCCATTTCCCTCTCTTTATCTAACTCACCAAGCTAGCTTACAGTGTTATAATAGTGTTTACTGTTCTATTTGTTTTTGTTCTATTGCCACCCTCTCGTATAATGCCCCACGGGCCCTCAAGGAAAATAAATGATGATGATGATGGTGATGATGATGTCGACTGGTTGAAGTAGTTCCGCACCCGACATATAAAATACGAATGTCCCGGGGACTCAACATGTAACCTCACAAATCGAAAGCAAAGGACTCTGTGTGAACTGACCTTTAAGCGGTCGTAAGTATGTAGTAAAGTAATATAACGTAAAAAACAGCACTGTGTGTGCGGGCCTTAAAGGTGTATTTCGCTGACTTTTTATCTACCCAGTCTAATGATGATTTGTGAAAGTCCTCTTGCTTAAATATTGCATTTACCTAACGATTCAATTCGACTTTACGTGTACTTTAAGATAAAAGCGAGCGGATCTGCGTCGCGTTTTTGATTCGAACACCACTGCAAATGGAGCTTTCTGCTACGTTCACCATTAAACTGAAAGCGCGGTGTAAACTGTATTCATTGGCCCAGTCAAACATCGGTCGGGCACCAGCGATCAAACCTTCTCCGAATACTCATGAGTGGAGAGAGGAGTTTAGGTGACGGAAGGCAGACAGTTCATTGGTTTAGCAAGTCTGTAGCATCTGTGCTTCGATCCAGCTTAAGTCGACATGAAGCCGACGTCATGACCTTGTCAACCAGCGTCAAAAGCGCAAGTCACTGAGCCATTTGTATTTATGATTTGGTCTAGCCATCATAGAACACCTACATAAACAAAAAAAACACCGTAATGGTGGACCTTTGATGTTGTCTGTTTGGTTTAATGAATGAGCTCCTAGCGTCGGCTGCATCTTGACTTCAGGTTAAAGAAAGTATAGCGGCCTGTTGGCTTAGTACTGGATGGGGTATATGAGAAAGTTTTCTTATTTATTTTTGCATACCTGTCTTAATATTGACATCGGAAATCTTGGAGGACGCTTAAGCTTCACTTTTAAAACTGAAACGCGGTAGCGAAACATATAATCATGTAGACTCCCTCTGGTTCCCAAGCCGTGCAAGCGTGCCTTGCGTGGCCGAGACAGTAGCCTGTCTGGCTAGCAACCGAATGGTCGTAGGTTAGACTCCCCACTAAAATTTACGGAATATTAATTTAATACAACCTATTTACTTTATAGAGTCTAATCACTTAAGACATTCGGTGAATTTTACTTCGCATTACATGTGGTGTAATGCTTTATTCTGCGCGTAACGCATTACATATGATGTATAGCTTTATTCTGAGCGTAACGTCACGTTTCACGTGAGCGTTGTGGTTTGTTTGTAATTTCCGCACGAGGTCATGTAGCTGTGACGTCATGACCTTGTCAACCAATCAGGATTTTTTCGTCCGCGTTTTTCTCGTCACGCCACCGACTCCGGAATTTCTGCGATTAGCGAACGCACTCTTCCTGCAGTTGATTACTTGCGATGCGTGAGGCAACATTTTGCACGTAAAACGGGGCATCCAAATAAAATAAAAAAACAAACTCGAAAGAAGGCCCTGAGGAGAAGGTCGATATAGCTGGAGACCAACACCTGCAAATATCGCTCGAGATTGATATGCCACGTGGCGATAAATGTTAGAACTAGATTGAAATTTCAAAGAAAGTTGATCATGCGCTAGGCGCCAACGCGCCAACTGTGCTCATGTTATTTTCTTGTGCATGAGGCCGTATATTATCCATTGATGTGAAGTTCATTGTTGGTTGAATTCAAAAGTTTGTGCAACAGAGACCCTTAAACAGTTTTTCCGCCAGCGCCCTGTGCAAGCGTAGGAACAGAAACATGGGGAAAACAATGTCCACATAAATAATGCGCTCACAGAAACTGGTTCTCTTTCCACTTCCGGTGCCATTATGTTATATAGCCACGTTAACTTAGCTAATCTATATTATAAACTTTTTTTTTGCGCTGGTGGGAAAGCTTGTTTCTAAATATACATGGTTTCGGTGATTTTTCAAAACAATAAACTAAGCAACGAGATACATTTAAGAATTTGAGTTTCGGAATTTAACCTTTCTTTTAACCCTTTCATGGGTGGTGGAACATATAGTTCCCAACCACGCTTGACCTTTACTGGGCTCAAGAGAAGGCGAATTCCCAGCTTCCAATTATTGTACTGTTTCGCCATCTAGCGGAAATCATGTACAAATTATATACATATACCGGTGCCATCTGACGCTGCGAAAACAAAGCTGTACTTTTCCGAAACATATCCGCGCACAGCGTTCGCAGGTTTTTGTACTTGAGAGGCTGACTCTTCGTATCTGCTGATGATCAGAGCTTTACAATTTATGAAACCTTCGAACTTACAAACTAGGTACTTTGAGCAATCGAATGCATCTGAATATATTGAAAGCACATGTGCCGCAAACAAGCTTCTCTGTATTTTTTTAAGTGTAAAGTATTGTCGCCATGGCCTAGGAAAAACTCTCTCCCACGCAGCTCTCGGTGCTTTAGTTCTTGAAACAAACACGTATTTTCACTTCTAGGTGGATTTAAAAAAAGGAGAGCACATTTCGTTGCAGAAACGTGATATTCAGCTCCCTTGCTTTCTATCTTGAACAAATAAAATAAATTGTTTAACTATTTTTAAGGAGCTGCTGGGCTATTAGAAGCATATTCGCACCCTGATATTTTTTTGTGCTTTGCGGAAACGATAACAGAACTTGGAACAGTACTCTTATTAAAGTACTTTCAAACGAAAGAAGAAAAACAAATTTCACCACGTGGCCTACAAGCAAGGCGCTCATACAAGGGTTAAAGTAGATAAGCATTAACACGGTTACATATATTCGAGCCACAGTTCGTTGTTAACGATAAGCTAAAAATCAGCTAGCATTCAATGTACACTGGGGCCCCAATGTCACAACCCCGATATCTGATGCCTCCAGTTAGATATTGTGTGCATACTGCAATAATCACCTTGTGGTAATTAATTGGCGTCGACAGAGCCCAAACAATGCACGAGCGTGTATGTTCATAAAACTGAACTCGTCGGGAAAACGTTTGCTTGGAAGTTTCTTTGCGTTCCGGGTTTCCTGACGCATTTTCTAAATGACTAGATGAAGTATTTTCTGTAAGTACGATGTGGTCGCCAAAATGAAAACAGAAATGACAAGCTCACAGCACCAACCACATTCGTCGGAGTACGGCGCCTGCACGCGTAAGGAGTGATTTTCTCGCGCAACATTTGAGTTCAAAATAAATCAAATTAAAAAAAAAAAAAAAAAACTTTTATTTTCCCACAAGCTATACTTTTGTGGCAAGGAAGTTGGAAAGAAACCTTCGTGGTTGCATCTTGACTGGCTTCAACACCCCCTTCATGGTTAGAGCGGGGGATATATAAAATATATATGGGCGATTTCATCTCACGAAGTTTGGGTAAAATTTTTAATTGTTTTGAAAAAAAAATACATGTTATCGGGCAATTTCTATATAAACGAAGACGCAAACGGCAAGTTCTCCGGATTTTTTGTTTTTAAGTTATGGACTGTTAAAACGGCCAAGGTGGAAACTGCCGTTTTTTCAGCTTATTGGGGGTGCCATATTTCTCTCCATCTATTTTCCTTACTTTTTACGCTACATCAATGTAACGTTTTGGGAACACTCTAGACATATGCTTTATTATGCTAATTAAGCGTCTAGGTCATAACAGTCTTAATATATGTTTTTTTATTTGTCAAACCGCCTCTCTGCGATGATATTTGGCGAAGTTGAGCAAGCTGTGCTGCCTGACCTAATCAACAAACTTTTATGATCTTTACATCACCGGAAAGCTCATATTAAGTTCTTTCCTTTGAGTATAATTTCAATATTGCGCGATAAATAAATAATGCGCTACATGTGCCTGAAAAGGGATATTTCGAAAAACTAGCGAGGTTGGAGTTGATTTTCTAAAAAACCCACCTTTTATTTCTTAATTGTTTATTCACATTTAGGCAATATAGTAGTCTATTAGGAACTACCAACAGAAATTGTAATATATTGTTTGTATGGCCGCTACGATGACTCGAATCTCGTGCTATGAGTGTTTTGAACGAGACTTCGCACAGGCGCTCTGCTGAGCAGAAGTTTGACCTATTTAAGGTTTTCTATTTATCGTTAGCAGTTATCTCAATATCCAACCATAAACATTAATGACATTTTGACTAGTGCACCTAAAAAAAGTTTAGAAGTTCGTATCCACAAGTGCGGGCGCAGCGCTTACTTCCTCTCAATACGGGGGAATGCAGATCGTTAGAAAATTCCTCTGGGACCTTTTTCTTTCGACTTTGAGTTTGAAATAAGAGTGCAAGTTAGGAGAACAGGTAGGTTGTGTCTGACTATTCCGATACCGATGGTGTTCTCGAATGAGGAATGCGCCAAGGGTGCCAATGACGCGATATATGTTCTAATTGGTTACTTTCTAAGTTTGCAATATCTAGAATAATTCTAACGTTTCCATTTACCGACCGGTTATAAGTTGCAATTAGTTCATTTTAATACACCTCGAATACATCCGTTATTTTATGTTCTAAAAAAGGGGAAAATTATGATGATTCCGAGGAACGTCTTCAATTATCCCGACAGCTTTTTTTCCTGTGACAGCCGTCAAGTTGTTAAGATTACTTTTTGTAGTCGTCCGCTCATACTAAATGGGAATATCAGAGGGTGAAATATAAAAGTTAATTGTAATAGATTTATCTGATGTTAATTGTAAGTAGATGCATGCATTTATTCACTACTTCCACAACACTCTAAAGCTTCTGAAGAACGTAGTTTGCATGAACACTCGAAGACATATATTCGAAAAGCATTACGCCTAGAGTCTTAGTATTATGAACAAGCTCCAGTGTGCTTTACCCCAAAGCTATATGTGAAGTCAAACTCGGGACCAGGTACACTGAAATAAAGCTTCCTTTGTTTTCGCAGTCCATTTATTCAGTAAAGTAATATCTGTCCACATTTCTAATTTAACCAGAAAATTGCTTGCTTTAATAACAAGTCCATCTGTCATAACATCATTAAAATATGTTGGTGTCATCAGCGTACATATTATATTTAGTCGAATGTTTCAATGTTCAAAGTATAATTCACGTATTTGAGAAACAATAAAGAGCGTTGCTTAGAGGATATATAGTCGCTAATTTGAACATACTTCAACCACTGTTGTAAATAAGATGTACCTGATGCAATACCTTAAATACCATAGCAATATAACTTATCTAGAAGAATGTTATGGTTAATTCGATGAAATGCTTAGCTGAAATATATAAATACTTCCATAATTTAAAGCTTACACCGAAATTGTTTAGTATAATCTCCTTCTGTGCCAATAAAGCTGTTTCTGTTCATCTATGCCTTCTAAATCTATATTGAGCTTCAGTCAAAAGAAATATTTTTAAAAGAGTAAAGAAGTCAAAAATATTTTTTTTTTCCATGAGCTTATGAAACACAGGATAAATTGAAATGGGGCGGTAATGATTCTGATCGTTTTTATCACCGCCTTTAAATATAGCAAATACTTTGGAAAGCTGAATTTTCTTTCGGGAATACGCCGTATGACAAACTTATGTTGCACAAATGCGTTATGCAAGGCAGCAAAACATCAATCAAAACTTTTATTGGTTTCATTAGAAGATTCTTGCCGTCACCCAAGGACTATTTATGTTCATAACCACAATAATCACATCGACTGTATCAGTAGGGTATAAAAATGTTTTCTTTTTCGCTAGGAAAATGTTTTCTCGTGGAACTTTTATAAGCACTAGTCCCAACACTCACAAAATAATTATTAAACTGTTTTGCAAGCTCTACTGCTTCTAAACGACAACGAGATACCCTGCTCTTTACGAGAGTTTACATGGACCGGTTGAGTGTAACGGTTGCCATGTTGAAATTTGGCAAAGTTGGGTGGGGAGGCGAAAATGATATAAATAGTTCAACCATTACTACAAAACAATGTATAGCCGAGAAAATGTAGAACAATTGGCACTATCCTCTTGATTTCTAGCGCCTTCGATTCAGCAAACAAAGTAATGTGCTATTTTAACCCAAATCGTCAACGTCAGAATTCAATATGGCGGCCATTACTAACAAAACGGCCAATGCAAGGATTTAGGATTCGCAACCCAAATGTGTACGTGTCGGAAGATATGCAAAACCGGAGTGGAATTCGTACCGCTTTTATGGCCTTGTTTTGACACATCTTTCTTCTTCCACCGCGGTTGTAACCACCGCCTAATGGCAACAAACCCAACACCGCGGAAACTGCATCTTTTGAGCAACTGTATTTGATGATAACAATTGACTTATACTTCGTTTCACCTCAAAGAAGCGGTGCAACACTTTTTTGTTTTCAGCGAATAGCGCTTAGATTTAAGTTTTTCGAGACAATCATTTTAGAAACACGCATTAGTTTGGCTGTCAGACCAATAGCACTTGCGGAAACAAATAAATAAACACGAGTGTTGATATACTGGTAATTTTATCACAGGCAGACGCTGGGGTTTGAAACGCGCCGGGCACGTACGCAGTAGCATGATTTGTTAACTAAGGTTCGAATATTTACATTATAACAGCTACTGCACAGGAGTCACCATTCTAATGCTCATCCAGGCATTGAATGTTACAAGCCTAAATTGAATGCTCACGCATTGCTCGTGTTGCCTAAATAAACCGCATTTACCTGTCGTTATCATAGGGTAATCTCAAGGACAACGTCAACATTGAAATTCTACTGACTTTGTCATTATGTTTTGCGAAAGATTTATATCGGAAATTCCGCATTTATTCTTCAAATTATACCTCGACAAAGCAACATGTTTGTCAGTGGTATTGCCTGCGTCTTGAAGTGGGCCATGTAAGGTTGTGTGGCTAAACCCCATTTATTTTCGTTTAAGATTGTTCCATGTTATATTAGGCGGCGGAATGCCAAGAAAAGAAATTGCCTCGGACCAACAGGCTTTCCTCGAAGGTGCGCCTTTTGTCCGGTATCATCCGCTCGCTAACTACAGCGGGGGCTATCTGGAACCTGGGAGCGTACGTGTGAATTATGACCGGGGCGCGGGGCTAGCCTCCTCACCAGAGCGACCCCTCCGCGGCTCCCCGGACCCCACGTGCAAAGAAACGGGACCTTGTTAACGTAACCTTGGAAAACTCATTTTCCACTTGCTCTGGTTCTGTTGTCGCTTGCTTCGCTTTTAGAAGTTTGCTTTAATTTTGTTGTCGCTTGCTTTGCTTTTAGAAGTTTGCTTTGATTTTGTTTGCGTTTGCTTTGGTCTTTGCCCGCGGAATGAGTTAGTCTGGAATTGGGAGCGGAGAGAGACAAACTTCTCAGCAACACCCTCCTAACCCGCACTCCGGCAACAAGTGCGCCGATATCTGGCACCGTACTATTTCTGAAACCTTGTCTGATTGATATTCCTTATTTTTCTATTAAATTACTTTTCATCTTTACGAACGCCTGAATGGTTTGGTGGTCTGCAAGCGAAGTCACAGGTGTGAGCGGAATCGCTGGACGTCCGGAAGCTTTTCATCAAGCGACGCCCGGCAGCGACGAAACATCCATCGTCGACAGAACAACGAAGCAAAGAACCTTTACTGGTGCAGCCGCGACATGACTCTGCTCGTACCTTGGTGTGACTTAGGCCATATTCACACAGCCGGCGTCTCGCCCCGTCCCGGCGAAAGCGCCGTGGACGCCGTGCCGAAAACGGGATGATGCGGGGACGGAGGAGTGTTCGAACCAACGGCGACGGAGCTGCCGGCGGTGGCTATAGGAATACATAGATGCTGGCGGCTGTGTCTCTTTGTATTGGGTGGTAGCTTGCGCCACCTGGCTTAGCAATCTTTCTGCACCTTTCAAATTCCGCGTCGAACGTTTGTATTCTGTGAAACTTCGTGCGCAATTTCACACTTCCCTCGGTCGCTACTACCAATCTTGTAATCCCGTATTTGTGGCTGCTTTGTGGCGGCGTCGACCACCAAATGTTGCGGACTATCGGCGTCGATGGGCGCAGCCACAACTGTTTTGTTTCTTGGAGCTTGCGTTTGGGTCGCCGATAACGATCTTGCATGTTTAAAAACATTTTATTTGTCTCCACGTTTCAAAACAAAAACGACAAGACCCACCGCGAGCACGATTAACATCAATCACTCCTCACGCCGCATTTCGTCCCCGATGATCGACGACGGTATGCCCGTTGTTCAAGAGCCGTAAACATCACACAATGCGCCCATCGTCTCGCTGGCCTCCCTCCTTCCCGAAAAGAGCTTTGTTGGCTTCTTCGTTAGGGCAGTTAGGGCGTTCGGGCACAGTACGGTCGATTCTCCCTCCCGCGGCCGTGCCCATGGTCACCGAACTTTTGAGAATCCGCCAGATTCAGCGAAAGTTTCCTATTTAGTGATTGGCCGCCCCTGAATGGGGCGGGGCGCCGGCGTTCCCGGTCTCTCACCGGTGCCGGGGACGTTGGACATTCTCGTTTGGCTCATTTCGGGTCCGGCGCACCGATTTCGGAAGGAAACCGGTCCCAACACCCTCTCCCCGAAAAAACAGTGAGTGCGCAGGCGAGCTGGTGAATGTTGATCATGATGTAAAAAACCCGAGACTGTGGTAAAAGCAGGGAAACTTGGTCGAAGAAGAAAGACAGGGGAAAAGAACGTCTCAATTGAGACGTTATTTTCCCCTGTCTTTCTTCTTCGACCGAGTTTCTCTGCTTTTACCATAGTCTCGGGCTTTCTACATCACGACTCTCTCCCCCGGCGTAAAGGACGGCCGGCGCTTTCGCCGGGCCGGGGGAAAAAACGGCTGTGTGAATGAGGCCTCAGGCGGCCATCTGCTAGAGAACATCCGTCCATCCCGACCGACGGACTGAGTCGAGGGATAAGATCTGCCGACTTTAAGGACTGGCAAGGAACCACTTCGGCGTCAAGACCCGGACCGACGGACCGTGTGCTGGGGGAGTGTTTTCCGACGGACTGGAAGAGTATTCATCGGCGTCGGAGAGGGACAGTGGAACGTCGTCCCGAAAATCAAATCGGCAAGACAAGCAGCGCGAGCGGCACCATTCCGGAACCCGGACCAACGAACTGTGTCTCGGGGCGACCAGTTGCCGACGGACGGGCAAGGCAAAGTGTCGAGCTCAAGAAGTACCAACGGACTGTGTCCCAACGAGGTACCTGGCGACGGACTGCTAGGACGAAACACAAAGGAAGCCAGCCAACGGTCCGTCGTGGCGCTATATGGACTTTGGACGGACAGAAAAGCAGTGGTCGCGGCGAACCTGGGGCCAGCAAGCATCGACCACGGTTGGTGGTTCCAGATGATATTCTCGGAAGGCCGTAAAAACCCGATTTTTGTAGTGCATGTTGATGCACAGTGGTAGGACCGTTGCTAGGGAGGTACCATCCGCCATGAATAAAAACGCAGAGGGGGAGTGCTCGGACTCTGTCGTTGACGCCACGGCCGGCGGGCACGAAAACAACCGTAACGAGGCCATGGAGCTTAGAAAGATCGAGCTTGAAACGAACAAAGCCGCCGTGGAGCTTGAAAGAATGACTATGCTGCTCGCTATTGAGAAAGAAAAAAACTAAACAAATCGAGCTCCAAATGGCTGCTGAGAGGCGAGAGGGCCCAGACGGTGGGGTGCCGCGCGAAAACAGGCTAGATCACTTCGCCAAAAAGCTCAAAAGCTTGTTGACGCCAATCCCATTGGACCCAGAGTTACCAGTGTGGCTTGGCGGGATCGAGGGAATCTTTAGGTCATATAGAGTGCCAGACGAGGCTAAGAGTCACCTCATACTGCCTTTGCTGACGCGGAAAATTCGGCACCTCTTTTCCAAGCTCTCGACGGAGGAGTTAGACGATTACGGTCTGGTGAAGGAAACTATCCTGTCAGAGCTGAGGCTCTCTCCGGGGGAGTATCTGAGACAGTTTAGGGGGGCTCGAAATAACAGAAGCGAATCGTGGAAGCATTTTGCCTCACGATTGACGAGTTACTTTTGGTACTACATGGAGGCTCACAAGGTAAAGAGCAAAGACGGCCTCGCAAAACTCGTTGTTGCCGACCAATTAAAGGCAACACTGAGTCACGAGGCGTACAAGTAGGTAAAACATCAGGAGGGCACAGGCTGGTCGGGGCCAGGAGAAATGCCCAAGTTGATCGAAGCGTTTGAGGACGCAGAGGGAAAGGGTGCCGCTTTGGGGTGCGACACAAGGCCTAAGCCGAACGATGGCCCTCACGAAAAAAACCGCTCGTGGGGTCGCGAAAAGCAGCCCGATCCCCTACCGCCACCCCGCGCGGGCGAGAAAAAGCCAAAAACTGACAGACGCCGCTCGCCTGTTTTCTTTGCGGCGGTGGGAATTTCGCTAGGGAATGCCCGGGGAAGGGCCAACAGCGAAAAGAAGTTTGGGGAGACGGGCCTCGTAAAGGTGACGTCGAAATGGTAGTGCTAGAAGCCCAAACCCCGCCAGTCGATAGGAATGAGGTAACAGCAAACGTGTCGCGGGTTGACGAAGCGAAGCCAGGCCTTGCAAACCTGCCCCAGGTAGAAATTTAATGCGGTAGCATTCAAATCTCGGCGATAGTAGACACGGGGGCGGAGATTACGGTCGCACGCAATAGGTTAATTCCTATAGACCTCATCGAAGAGGAAGAAAAGATAACTCTCGTGTCTGCCTTTGGAGACAAGGTGGCCGCCAAACTGGCTAACATCACGTTTCAGCTAGTAAGAGCGGGGGGAGGTCAAACCGACATAGACAGGTCTGTCCTCCTGCTGTGCGCGGTGACGGAAAAGCTGTCCCCCGGGGCGGACGGCCTCCTGTCGGGAGAAGCGTGGAATATGCTGAATAAGGCGACGGCCCTCCCGCCTGACCAGTCGGGAGAGAGGGCCGCCGATGACCTTTGCACAATCCGCGGGGGCGAAACTGACTCCACTGAAGGAGAAGCGCTTGGGGAGGTGTTGGAACTTTCGGGAGAGGATCTCGGGGACGTACCTGGCAGTTTAAACCGAACTCTCGTCGGAGGAAAGAACGAGCTCCCAGCGGAAAATTTGAGGTCGGAGGAAAACTCGATGTTCCGGCAGGCACAGCGTTCCGACCCAGAACTCGAAGAAGCCTGGGAACAGGTCAAGAAAGTCACACACGGCATGAGTATCGTGAATGGCCTGTTATTCCACGAAGACAAGATAGCCGGCATTCGCTATCGGCAACTTGTATTGCCAAAAGAGAAGAGACCATCGGTGTTGGAGTTAGCGCATGAGTCTCCATGGGGAGGTCACCTGGGCACAAGAAAGATGATATCTCGAGTAAAAATTAGCTTTTATTGACCCGGCGTTGAGTCAGATGTGCGCGTGCATTGTAGGAGCTGCCACGGTTGCTAGGTGAGAGCGATCCGACGCTTCGCGGATAAGGTGCTGATAACGCCCCTAACGCGCCCGAGCTACCCCTTTCAGGTGGTAAATGTGGACGTGATCGGCCCGCTTGACACTCCGTCCGGACGAGGTCACAAGTACGCCCTGTGCGTCACGGATCTTCACACTAGATGGCCCGAGGTTGTTTGCCTCACGGCGCTCACGGCTCGGAAAACTTGTGACGCTTTGCTGGAGATGTTCGCGCGCACTGAAGTACCGGAGACCATTTGCAGTGATCAAGGCGGAGATTTCATCGCACAGTTAACTAAACTGTTTCACGAGAGGATGGGGAGCTCCCCGGGGTTCTCAACACCCGAACACCCTGAGAGCAACGTGTCGGTCGAGCGGTGGAACCGCGTGTTCAAAAACATGTTGTTCCACGTTATCTACAGGGACCGCGGAAACTGGGATAGATTCGTCCCTTTCCTCTTGTGGGCCTACAGAGAGGTCCCCCACGACACGAGAGGGGTGTCGCCTTTTCAGATGCTCTATGAGAGGGCCCCTGTCGGACCGCTCTGAATCCTGCAGAAGTCATGGACAGGGGAAATAGATATCCCCAACACTTTGCGCGAGCAGCCGGCCCGCTATCTCAACGAGTCACGCGCGAAGCTGAAGGAAGCCTCAGAAATCGAGGGGCTCACTGCGAGCGAAAGGCAGGGCGACTATGCGACTCGATACAACCGACGAGCACGACAGAAGAGCTTCCAAAAAGCGAAGTGGTGCGGCCCTTTTGCGGTCGTGAGAAAACAACGTGACAATTCCTACGAAGTAATGCATGATGACGGAAAAAGGAAGTCTGTACTTGCAAATAACATGCGGCCGTATTACCCTGGCGTGGGCCACATGGGTGTCATCTTCCGAGATGATAAGGATTACGGAGAGGTAGAATGTGCTCCCCTGGTGGACGAGGCAGCTTATCGCGGACTGCCCGAGGCTTCGACTAAACACCTTGCTTCCCGTAAGGAGCGGGAGGTGCGCGAGATTTTCGACCACTACTCTGGCTTATTTTCCAAGACACCGGGAAAGGCAACTGTGGGAGAGCACACAATCTCCCTCCGCGAGGGGTTTGTGCCGAAGAGATCCTACCCGTATCGGGTGCCCGAGTTGCTGTGGGAAGACAGATTGGTGAGTTGCTCGAAGCGGGGCTCATTTACCCTAGCACTAGCGAGCACGCGCACCCAGTGGTATGCGTTTCAAAAAGGAGTGGCAGAATTCGGCTGTGCGTCGATTATCGGCAGCTGAATTCCGGAACCACGGACGACGCCTTCCCGATGGCTCGACAACAAGAGCTGATTTTCCGCGTCGGGGCGGCTTCGTTCGTCACGCTAATTGACTTAAGAATAGGCTACTGGCAAATCCCTGTCGCCAAGGAGAGCCAGGAGAGGACGGCCTTTGTGACCCACCTCGGGCAATTTGCGTGGAGAGTAATGCCGTTTGGTTTGAAAAACGCCGCGGCAACCTTTCAGCGCGTCATGAAGGGATCTTAAAACGGCACCAGGACTACTCCTGTACGTATCTCGATGACATCGCTGTCTTTTCGGACACATGGGAGAACCACCTGAATCATCTGGACGTAAAGTGCTGTGCGACGCGGGCTTCACCGCCAACCTCGAGAAGTGCCAGGTGGCCAAAGAAGAGATCAGGTACCTAGGACACTTGGTCGGCTTCGGAAGGCATGGCCTGGATCCTGACAAGATTAAGGCGATAGAGGGACTCAAAAGACCAGAAACAAAACGTGACCTCCGGAGCTTGCTTGGTCTGTGCTGATACTCCCGCCACTACGTACAGAACTACGCCGAGATCGCAAAGCCTCTGACAGGGTTAACCGGGAAGGGGGTGCCGAGTGTTCTGCCCTGGAACCCAGAGGCAGAGAGAGCGTTCTTGAGCTTAAAGGGGGCATTGTGTGACGCGACCATGTTGGCGAGCCCAGATCTCGAACATCCATACTGGTTATTCACTGATGCATCCGCGCATGCGGCGGGGGCGTGCCTGGCTCAGATGGGGACCGGTGGGAAAGAGCGGCCCATTTTGTTTGCGAGCCACAAATTCACTAACACGCAGATGCGTTGGGCCAACATTGAGCGCGAGGCCTTTGCCGTCGTATGGGCCCTTCAGAGTTTCGATACGTGGGTGTTCGGCGCGTCCGTCAACGTGGTGTCCGACCACAATCTCTTGGCGTACCTCACCCTCACGCGTCCAACGGGCGCGAAACTCGTGCGCTGGTCCCTCGTTTTGCAGCGGTACAACATCACAATAACACACCGAAAGGGATCGCAGCACCTTAATGCCGATGCTCTCTCGCGTCTTCCTAACGAATGTTGGACGGTGTGATTTGTCGACCCCATGGCATGCGTCGTTAGCCTGGCCTTCCGAGGAGACTCACTAGAGCCGCCTTTCTGCATGATTTGAGTGGGTCTGAGCAAAGTTCTCGCAATAATTTATTTGAGTTTTTGTTTTGGGTGTAGTGTTTACATGAGCCAATGTGTGCATTCATGTATTTTTCTTTCTTAGTGTACGTTACATCACTGCTGACACCTTTTAATGTTGAGTTGCTACGAGCGGGAATGAGATGTCGTTGTAACTCTTGTGTAATTGTGTATAAGCGCCATAGGGCCCTTATCTCAATCTTAGGTGGGGGGTGTAAGGTTGTGTGGCTATACCCCATTTATTTTCGTTTAAGATGGTTCCATGTTATATTAAGCGGCGGAATGCCAAAAAATGAAATTGGCTCGGAACAACAGGCTTTCCTCGAAGATGCGCCTTTTGTCCGGTGTCAACCGCTCGCTAACTAGAGCGGGGGCCAAATGGAAGCTGGGGACCATTCGTGTAAATTATGACCGGGACGCGGGGCTAGCCTCCTCACCAGAGCGACCCCTCCGCGTCTCCCTGGACCCCACGTGCAAAGAAACGGGACCTTGTTAACGTATTCTTGGAAAACTAATTTTCCACTTGCTCTTGTTCTGTTGTCGCTTGCTTCGCTTTTAGAAGTTTGCTTTGATTTTGTTTGCGTTTGCTTTGGTCTTTGCCCGCGGAATGAGTTAGTCTGGAATTGGGAGCGGAGAGAGACGGACTTCTCAGCAACACCCTTCTAACCCGCACTCCGGCAACAAGTGCGCCGATATCTGGCACAGTACTATTTCTGAATTCTTGTCTGATTGATAGTCCTTATTTTTGTATTACATTACTTTTTTATATTTACGAACGTCTGAGCGGTTTGGTGGTCTGCCAGCGAAGTCACAGGTGTGCGCGGAATCGCTGGACGTCCGGAAGCTTTTCACCAAGCGACGTCCGGCAGCGACGAAACATCCATCGTCGACAGAACAACGAAGCAAAGAACCTTTACCGGCCACACTAGTCCCAACAAGATTACCTAAAGTGGGAAACAGTTAAACACCATTTTGTGGCACGAACTTTTTAAGTCGAAGCATAGATAAAGTTGGGTGCATTTGGAACCAATAAGACAGAGCTACTAAAATTTATGTGCTTGCAGTGAGCCGCTTCCGTAGTGCTTTTAAAAATTATTTTCAGTCTTGTGGTTCTGAAATCTGATAAAAAAAGTCTCAAAACGAACGGCAGGCGTATAAATACTTTCAATAAAACAAATTAAAATTTACGTAGTAGTAGACTCACAAGATCGATAAAAGTAAGCTGGGAGCAAAACTTGCAAACTAAACGAACATTCAATCATAGAAACATGTGAAGTAGGAACATTTTAACCATGATTTCTGCATGCGTTTCCTAAGTTGTGTTCAGTGATACACTAAAATAAAAAAAAAACCTCTACGCGTGATATTACTAATGCTGAATTCCGTTTATACAACATTTCTAGAAAACAAGATTACGTTTATAATTTGCCTTAATCGCTCGAAGAATCGGCATTACCAAACACATAGCGGTTTCGTCAAGCAGCTAACCAATGCATAAAACATCGAAAGAAGCGAACACAAAAATGATTGCATAGAAAGCTATACAATTTAGTTTCTTTCGTAACACTATTTTAAAGGCCACACACAACATTAGTTTTCAAGATTAAGTGTAAACAATTTGCTAATCGTTGATAGGTACGCAGTTGCCTTTTTATATATATATATATATATCGAAAGTATAGTATATCAAAAAGTTCGTTTAACAATGATGAAAATAATCCCTGGAGAAGGGGAACAAGAGAGACAAAGGACAAACACAAATCTCCAAACACAGCTAGGTGACTGGTGCGCGACCCGAAAAAATCCGCCTGGTCCGGGTATCGAACCCGGGACCTCTCAATTACAGGTTTAGCGCTCTACCAACTGAGCTAACAAGGGGTTAGACGTCAGCAGAGCAAACGGGTTTTATCAGCTGCCACCAGTCTAACACCAACAAGGGTGAAGCTTGCAATTTAAGGATATAATTATAATGCAATTAAATGCAAAGGTGCAAGCGAGCTGGACAAGAACGATGAAAACAATCCCTGGAGAAGGGGAACAAGAGGGACAAAGGACAAACACAAATCTCCAAACACAGCTAGGTGACTGGTGCGCGACCGAAAAAATCCGCCTGGTCCGGGTATCGAACCCGGGACCTCTTCATTACAGGTGGAGCGCTGATAAAACCCGTTTGCTCTACTGACGTCTAACCCCTTGTTAGCTCAGTTGGTAGAGCGCTTTACCTGTAATGGAGAATTCCCGGGTTCGATACCCGGACCCTTCGGATTTTTTCGGTGGCGCACCAGTCACCTAGCTGTGTTTGGAGATTTGTGTTTGTCCTTTTTCCCTCTTGTTCCCCTTCTCCAGGGATTATTTTCATCATTCTTGTCCAGCTCGCTTGCACCTTTGCATTTAATTGCATTATAATCGTTTAACAAGCCTGAGACAATAGGCACGTGTATGTAAAATAAATATAACTTCATCTCTAGGTTTGGGACTGAAAAAAAATATTAAAAGCGGTTTTTGCAAATGTGACCATTCTTGCCCCTGAATCACTCAAGGCAAATAAAGTAAAAATATGAAACTACTTACTTTCGCATCCCCACAGTCAGCTCCATCCGGTAAGAAATGTTCAACTCCGCAGGTCGTTTCATATGAGTTTAGGGAGCGACGACTACAGCATAAAAAACGGCAGGTGTCTTTTTTAACCTGGTGTTCAAATAAACAAAACAAAAACTGCGTCAGTTTTCGAAACTGATATCTATTTCCTACGCATTACCATTTTTTAGGTCGCCTTTTTATATTTTTATGCATTTATTCGTGTTACCAGAAATCTCTTTTAAAATTTAAAACGAAATGAGAACCAAATGCTGATGACCTATAGTGTATCATGTCGCAATCAGCAAGGATGAAGAAAAAGCACTGAAGACGATTCACGCGAAATCCCATCTCGCTCCCAATTTGGGGCGATAGAGAGATTCGTCAGCGAAAAGTAAATTATAAAAAAGTGGTAATTCATGCATTTATAAAACCCAAAACGGAGGCTACAAAGAAGGTACAAACACAAGACGTCTCAAGCATGGAGGACTATTTTGTGAGTACGGACAAGTTGCGACAAAAGCCTTGTTGAGATTTCTTTTTTCGTCGTCATGGGTGTCTCAGGGGAGCAACTTAGATCCAGTTTTGTTTTTAATTTTTTTTTGAATGACATTGAATTTTCTGTACAAAATTCTAAAGTGCTTTATTTTCCGACGATATAGAGTTGTTTCGTCATGTTAGTTCGCATTCTGAATGCATACTTCTTCAAAGCGATTTGGATAACATAGCTAGGTGGGGCTTTCATAATGATATTCAGCTTAATGAACAGAAAACACAGGCTATAGGTCTCTGTAGAAAGCGAAAGCCTCTTTCGTTCAGTTATATCTTAGATGGCGTTGTCATCAAACGAGTGGGTGTTGCCGGTGATCTTGGAGTTTGTATAGATAAGGCGTTGAATTTTAATCATCACGTGTCGGTCACATGCAACGCATCACTTAGAGCATTGGGAGCAATTTCACGTTTCACAAGGCAATTTTCTTCGATTCATGTATCGTTCGTTTATTCTGTTGTCTAATTCGCTCAAAACTCGAGTTTTCATCTATAGTGTGGAACTCTACAAATGATACAGCATCTTGTTCTATCGAGCGTGTACAGCAGCGTTTTATTCGCATTGTTTCGATCGTTTTTTTTTTTGTTGGTAAGTTTTATTATAATCACGATCGGCTGATCAAGAGACTTGGTTTGTGAACTCTGTTCGACAGACGGCATTGCCGCGATATCTTGTTTTTACAGAAACTTGTCAATGGGCTTGTCGACTGTCCTGTCTTGTTAAGCGCTGTATGTTTCCACGCCCCACCACGTTTGAACCGTATTCGCAACTTTTTTATCTATCCACGTTTTTTCACACGTCTCAACTATTTCGAATGCAGCATGATTTTAATAAGTTGGATTGATCGCTCCAAGAAATATTCAGTGACAAGTCAACTTTTCGGCGTAATCTACATAATATATTGTTTGTATGATCCCACTGGTTTGCCACCTTGAGTGTTTTCTGCTCTTTAGGGGTTGCTGTATTTGTATTTTCAGTGCCTCTTCTTCTTTTACCTTATCTTGCTTGTCAGATGTCGCTATGTGTTCTATGTTTGTTTTGTGAGTGCTTTCTTGGGATAGCTATGTTTTCTTATGGCTTACTCGTTTATCTTGTTGGCATTTGCTGTGTTCCACACAAAAGGCCCTGCGCTGTTTGTGGACACATAAAATAAATTTTGCATCCACAGAGCGGAGCCGATACCGTACAACGGATAGTTAAACATTTAATTACTAAAGTAAAGGTAAATAACTCTCAAAGGAAATGAATGCGCTCGCAAGGTGCCGACGCCATCGTTCCGTCCTTTCGTGCACGCTCCAGCGAGCCTTTTTTACCTCTTTCTCCTTTGATCTCGGCGTGCACGCTTTCTTTTCTTCTCACCATATGGGTGCTTGGTAATATTGTCCCTCTTGCACCTTATGTTTTCAACACACTGCCCCCCTAAAACACAGTGCCATTTCATTGTGTCATTTCCAAGGGGTATAGAAGTTGAATTGGTCTTTCGACAATGTTTCCACCAGGAAGCTTTAACTGGCAGGATCTTACATTGTCGTCACGTCCTGGGAACACTTGCATCACTCTTCCCATTTTACATAGTTCACGTGGTATTATGGTTTCGCGCAAGAGCACGTTGTCTTCTTCTTTAATCATTTTGCACTCAGACGCCTTGGTGTTGAACGTTGAGCGAATATCGTTGAGGTATTTCTTTGTCCATCTACATGAGAACATGTCCAGTGCTCCTTGCCTGCCCACCCAGAAAATTCTCAGATGCTCACAAGCTATGTCTCTTATTTCTCGCTGTCGCAAGTTCGGTAGAGAAGTCATTCGCTTTCCGGTCAAGAAGAAAGCAGGACAAAGTGATTCCGGCTCTCCAGACTCGACGTAGACGTGGGTCAAGGGTCGAGAGTTCAAGACTGCTTCACTTTCAGTTAACTTCGTTTTCAATTCTTCAGCATTGAGACGACTGGGGCCAAGGGTCTTTAAGGGCGCATCTCTTAAGCGCGGTTCAAACATGCCCGTAATACAAATACGGGTGCAGGAACCCGTAGTGGCGTCAGCGCTTCCTCCGTACGGGCGGTGACGTAATTACGGTTTCCGGCACCCGTAGTCAAGAGTTGAAAAATTTTCAACTTTCTCCTTTCCGTGTCGTGACGTAGGTTTCCGTATTTTCTCCGCGGCCAATCAGCGCGGCGCGCTTCCCTCCGCCGCCCAGCTCCCGTATGCGGGGGCCCGTGGCCGCGCGCCGTTCAACCCAAACCGTGAATACTTGAATCTTTAACGGGGGCCGGAAGTGATTACGTCAGTACGGGTTCCGGCTCCCGGATTTCTAATTCAGAGTCTGTTTGAATCGCGCTTTAGGCACCCGTTTCCGGCTTGAGCGGCGTCGGCGTCGCCGTCGGCGTCGGCGTAACCGCGCGGTGCATGATGGGTAAATGTCCCCGCTAAATTTAGCGGAAACATTTCCCTGTTAAATCTAGCGGAAAGTTTTCCCCGCTAAATCTAGCGGAAAAATTTCCCCGCTAAATCTAGCCGATATTTTTTCCCGCTAAATTTAGCGGAAACTTTTCCCCGCTAAATCTAGCGGAAAATTTCCCCGCGAAATTTAGCGGAACAAAATCCCCGCTAAATTTAGAGGAAAACATTCTCCGCTAAATTTAGCGAAAAAATTTCTCCGCTAAATTTAGCGGAAAAAAAACAAGCTTATCTTAGAGAAAAATTTTCCCGCTAAATTTAGCGGAAAAAAATTCCCCGCTAGATCTAGCGGAAAACTTCTTTCCCGCCAAATTTAGCGGAAAATTTCCCCTAAACGGGAGGCGAGGGGAGAGGGAGAAAGGCATAGCCCTCTCTCCACACCTTCTCCTCCTCCCCCTCAAGAGCTGCGCTCTAATTCGGCGTTACAGGGAGTTGTAAACGGCTTTCATTTTTTCAAGGCTTGTTTGTGTAACAACTAATCATTCGTAAAAACCACCCCACAAAGGACAATAAACTTCCTTTCAATTCTAGCGTTTGCAAAAAAGTTCCGTACTTCTTCCGTTCTAATCGCAGCTCAGATGCATGTCAGACCTCTAATTGCTTTCTTGAATGAAAGTGCGTTGTCACTATAGATGATTTGTGGTATGCCTCTTCGCAATATAAATCAACGAAAGGCCAGTAAGAAAGTTTTTGTGGACATGTCGCTGACACTCTCTAGGTGTACACCTTTTCTGACAGCACAAGTAAATAGTGCAATGTAGGATTTCTTGTCTGATCCTAAACCAGTGGTGGAACTCTTGAAATGTACTTGGGAACAGCCACGGGAGCAGCTGAAACAGCTGTTTTGGAGCAGGTATGGAGCAGCTAAAACTACAATCCGGAGCAGGCTAGGAGCAGCTCAGATCAGTTTTCATTGCACTTCAGCTTGTCTTAGACGAGCACGGGAGAAATTTCAATTGTGCTAAGCAGCACAGATAAACATGAGTGGTTAGGAACCTAGGTAGATTGGAAACAGTGTAACAGATGCGAAAACTGAAGCTTTGTGAGCCTTAATGAGAACCAAAAAGAAGTACAATATGTTTCTGAAGATAGTGTCCTTGATATTTTCTCATTGGCTTTCAGCTGCTAAAAATGCAAACCAGCACTGCTTATCGCACAACCCACACGTGCTCGACATATTAATTATATGTGCAAACCATATGACGTACGTAAGCAACGGACGTGCAGTTGCGCGGAGGAACAAGGAAACAAATTACGAGTTTATCCTATTGTGAAACTCAATATCGAAGCAGCACACTACGATTAACAGAGTTACAGTCATGTCTCGTTAATATGGACCCCGTTAATATGGATACCCCGCTATATGGACACCAGTTTCGGGGACAAACTGGGAAAATATATGCATTTTTGTCTCGTTAATATGGACAACTCGCATTATGGACGATTTTTTGGGGAAGGGAGGCGTCCATATTAACGAGACATTACTGTATCGTATTCGAACCGATAAACAGGAGCGAGGTTAAAGTACGCCGAGCAGATCTACCGCTCGCGCGAGAGCTGCTGGCCGGCAAGGTTTCGGATCGGACCGCGTTTCAGTTCTATCAAATCGCGATTTATCTTGCGGGAATGCGGTTCTAAAGATGAAGTGCTAAAAGGAATCTCTTGTTTATGTGTTTTTAACTGGCTGACGCCCGGATCCCGGGCCGCAGAGCCTTAGGCAATCTGATGCTTAAAGAATCGACCTCACCTCAGCCGACTTGCTTAACCGCTTATGGTTGAAGAATAACAATCCAGTCGCAGGTGGTGTAGCGCTTTGAATCTGACCCCCGAGTTTTTTTGCGCGCTTGCGACTCGGGATACACAGGGAGAATAAACAGAACAAAGAATTGCGAGGCCGCAGCCACGCTAAACGAGCTCATTGTTGCCAATCGAGTCGCTAGAAACCGAAACCAAGACAAAATAAAATTTTTTTGGCGCACGTTGTGCGATTTGGTGCATAGTGGCGCGAGGTATTAGCTGGGGCGCAGTTTCTCCAAAATGGCGCAGGATGGCGCAGACAATTGCGTCTGGCGCAAAATGGCGCAAATGGCGCAGCCGTTCCACCTTTGTAAACTCTTCACGAAGAGGGGGCCGGCGAAGTCCACTCCGGTTATGGCAAAGGCTTCAGCTCGTGTCACCCGATCAGGCGGAAGGGGCGCTGTCACTTGTAGTGCTGGGCGTGCGCTAAAGCGCTGACAAGTCAAACACTTTCAGATCGTTTTTTTTATTAACTGCCGTCCCTCGACAACCCAGTACGTTCCTTTTTGTTGGACTAACGTGTCTTTCACTCCACCATGAAGCACACGAAGGTGTGATTGTATTCCTAACAAACTGGAAAGTTGTGCTTTTGGTAGGACTATCGAATGACGTTTCCCGTAGCGTTTCGAGCTGTGTTGTAGCCGTCCCTACACTCGTTGAAGGCCGTCAAACACTTTCAGATCGTTTGTTTTACCAACTGCCATCCCCCCGACAACCCAGTACCTTCCTTTTAGTTGGACTAACGTGTCCTTCACTCCACCATTAAGCGCATGAAGGTGTGATTGTATTGCTAACAAACTGGAAAGTTGTGCTTTTGGTAGGACTATCAAATGACGTTTCCCGTAGGGTTTCTAGTTGTGTTTTAGCCGTCTCTTCACTCGTTGAAGGCTGTCACTATTGATAAAGAGCGATAGTTCTCGAAGAGGAGAATCCTGTGGAAGTCTTGTGTTTTCTTGAGTGGATCTAATCTCTCTTAAAAAGTGTTCTCGTTGTTCTTGACGAAGCCAGTAGAATTCCGCCTCATTTATTTTTTGTGTTCCGAGTGGGCCACTTGTTGTTTTCCGGCCGTCGCCAGTTATTTACTTAGCGAAGAATCCAAGCGGTCACTTTGAATTCTCTGTCGGCAAAACTGAAGCGGTTTATGTCTACTACTGGAAGTGTTGTTGCTGGAAGTGTAGTTGTTTGTGTAACTTCAGTTGTCCGTCTTTCCTTTGTGTCTTGTTCTATGAAGTCTGCAGATGTAGCCAACTTAGTCCAGTAGTCTTCAGGGCTATCGAGTCACTCTAGTCCGGACCACCTGAGTTGCTCATTTACTAGCCGGCTGGTTTTTATGCCGCGTGTCATTAGATCTGCTGGATTTTCCTTGCCAGAAGAATGTCTTCAACGTATTCTATTGGTGTGACTCTATATTTCCATGACACGGTCCTGAACAAACGGTTTCCAGCGGGTGGCGACACTGTTTAGCCTGTGACACGCAATAGTGAAGTCAGTCCACAGGTATGTTTTCGTTGGTACGTCATATAAACTTTGTGTCAGATATTTGTAAAATCTGGCTGCGAGAAGGCAAGCCACCAGTTCCAGTCTTGCCAAAGTTAGTGGTTTTACCGGTGCTATTCTTGATTTACTCATCACAATAGTTGACACGCTGTTACCTTCAGAGTCGGTACCACAGACGTATGCAACCGTACCGTAGGTTACGGGGCTTGCATCAGCGAAGATGTGCAACGCCACGTTTTCTTAAGGGTCCTTTGATAGGAACCCGTAAAAGCGTGGCACTTGAATCTTGTTCAGTTCGTCGAGTTCGGCACACCACTGAAATTCTTCTTCTTTCATATCATCGGGAATGCTCTCATCCCAATCGACCTTCCTTTTCCACAGTTGCTGAAACAGCAACTTCTCTCTGACAGTGAAGGGGGTTATCCACCCCAGGGAGTCGTAGAGCTTTGCCGTCGTTCTTACGACGCTTCGTTTTGTTTCTTTCTCTTGGTCTTCTGATCTGAAGCTCGTCGCAAACGTCAACCTATCGGAGTCTGAATCCCATGTGAGTCCCAATACCTTCAGTACCCCATGAATTTACCCGAGGTGTGTCGTGTGGGTTGGATATACTTGATCAGAATGCTCCTTCAAACGTTTGTTATTTGACGCCCTCTTGTGCAGCGTCATGGAAGCAGAGCTTAATATGGTCTTGGCTTCCGTGTAAATCTTCAAGGCTTCTGCTCCTTCATCTACTCCAGTTAGCAAGTCATTAACATAAAATGATTCCTTATGAGTTTTCACTGTATCTGGATACTTATGTTCCACAGTTTTCAAATTATGTTGAATGGTTGCAGAAAGCAGGAACGGGCTTGACGTGGTTCCAAATGAAACTCGTTTCATGCGCCAGCATTTAATGGGTGGTAAAGATCCAGAAGCCGCCGGAGTCGTGTAAAACCATAAGAATCGAAGCGCCTCTCTGTCTGTTTAGACAAGTTCATTTTGTAAAAACGATTTCTTTATATCCGTCACTAGGGCTATTTTGTGCGTTCTGAAGTTAAGCAGCAATCTCACGTCGTCCGAGGTTAGATTATGTCCGCTCTCGAGGTTTTGATTGAGCGATTTTGCTTCGTATGCATGGGACGAAGCATCGAAAACCACTCGGAGCTTTGTAGTGTTGCTTGATTCCCAAACCACAGCTTAGTGTGGCTAGTAATAGTTCTGTAATTCCTTTTCGTTGACACTCGGAACTATGCGTTCTGCCATGTCCTTAGTCATGTACTCTCTTATGACGTTATCGTACGCCTGTAGATTCCCAGGTGTCTTTCGCAGCTTACTGATTACCTGGTGGAGGCGTTTTATAGCGACTCCCTTTCTGTCCTCAAGATCCATTATGTTTTTCCTGGGAAAGGAAACTTTGTACCGTCCATTTACTTGTGTCACAGTTTCTTTGAAATTATTCATCACGGGATCGTTCTCCACATCGTTAGTTTCGAAGTCATTGACACCGATGGTCTCTGGTGTCCAGAATTTCTTCAGAATGTCTGTCATAAACTCGGTCACTGCAGCCTTGAGAGCTATGATCTGATTGCAAGGAAGCTCCAGTGTGGCTCCCTCGACTGGTCCTTGAACGCTTCATTCAAAGACAGATTCAGCTGTCTTGAGCCTTCCTTCTAACTTACGCGACCGTCCAATGGTCAGCGCTCAAAAATGTTCAGATCCGATCAGATGATCGACTTTTGTCGGACCCTCATCGTTGAAGAGGTCCCCGATGGAGCAGTTTAACTCTTTGAGTTCGTCGTTAACGTGTTTTGACGGAACTGGAATTCGTTGGTTGCATAACAGTTCGGTCTCGAACACTGTCAAACGCTCATGACCTAATAACTTACATTCGAGTTTTCTGGATGCTTTCTCTGTAATGAAAGTGCGTTGACTTCAACCGTCAAAAAGTGCTCGAAGTTGAAACTTTTCTTTGTCGCCAGTACACCAAAATGTGGCGGTTTGCACGAAGACTATCGGCTCGTCCTGGTTGTTCGTCGTCGTTTCCAACTTGACGGGGACACTTGTTTCGATATCATTATTTGTTCGTTGTTCGCAACATCAATGTGGATTACACATTGATGTTGCGTGTCTTCCTCTGCACTTCTGGCATTTTATGTTGTTCCGACACTCTTGCTTGATGGTTCTTTTTAGTACATCTGAAGCATCGCATCTCCTTTCGGAGTAGGGCTTTCTTCTCTCGTAACGATGTACTGGTGTCGCAGTTGTCAGCGGTATGTCGAGTCGACTTACATATAAAACATTGATCGCCCCTTGAAGACAGATTCAGTAGAGCCGCCGAAGCTTGACTCTTCCGTGCTTTCTTGTTGTCCTCATTTTCTTGTGATCTGCTTCTTTTTTACGCGGTTCGCCATAAGTATCCAGAGCTTACAAAGCACCCAGGTTTTCTCGACTTAGCACTTCAAGTTTTAAAAAGCGAACTAGCTTGGAAAACGAATTTTCCGTCCTCTGTTGCGGAGATGTGCTTTCTTGATCGCTGGGATGCTAAGACTCTCTTGGTTGCATTGTCGTCGCTGTTAGTGTGTTTCGTGGAATTATCAAGTCCTCCTGCTCCTCCAACACTAACTTCCTGTTGAAGTCTAGGAGTGGTTCCTTTGGGAAGGAACGTCGAACGGTGGGAAATAACACTGAACTGAAGGTTTACTGCTGTATTCGCAAACATCTGATGTTTGAGATCACTGTGTCGTAAAGACAAAGAAGGCCACGAAGGTCCAATGCAGAACGCACTGGCTTGACATCGATCAGTCTTTTTAGATGGGTCTGGACGAGCAGGTCTTTGTTTCCGAAGCGACTCTTCAACAATGTGACCGCGTCTTCGTAGCATCGTGAGATCGACGGAAGTCCGGCAATCGCTGCTGCAGCATCTCCAGTCACTGCTGTTTTCAGATAGTTGAACTTGTCAACCTCTGTTAGTTCGTTGTTGTGATGTATAACTTGGTTGAATCGCTCTCAAAATTCTTGTCATGAACTGACGGAGCCATTGAACTTCCTGAGCTCGAGCTTCGGTACTCTCACTCGAATTCTCGTTGTCGCACCAGTAGGTTTGTCATTTATATCGGTGATCCTTGCTTATTCGGAAATCCAGTCCTTCTTCGGTGCGCTAGTCTTGAAGGACAGGCTGTGATTTTATCGTTATATTTGAAAAACCTCAGTAAACTCAGTCTTGCTGTCTCGATCAGGGACTAAGGGTTCGATCTCGTTGTTCACGGCATTTAGCTCTACGTTAAGTCCCGTCAGTCGGTCATGTAAAACGTTCGAAACTTCTGGTGTTAGCTGTTGATTGAGTCGTTCGTTGCACTCATTCATAAGGGGTGTCACTTGAGTGCGAAGCACCTTACGTTTCTTGGGATACCGATCCATCGTTTGACCGTCTCGCTGCAAGTGTCGCGTTCTTGGGAGACTCGTTCAAGGCTTTTCTCACAAGTTTTGGCACCAATAAAAAGTACGTTCACAGAGGGGAGCCGACACCGTTCAAAAGATAGTTAAATATTTAATTGCTAAGGTAAATTTAAATAACTCTCAATGGGAATTAATGCGCTCACAAGGTGACGACGCCATCGTTCCATCCTTCGTGCACGTTCCAGCCGAGCCCTTTCTTCCTCTTTCTCACTTGATCTCGGCGTGCATACTTTCGTTTCTTCTCACTATATGTGTGCTTGGTAATATTGTCCCTTTAGCACCTTCTGGTTTCAACAATCAAAACTATTATTATTATTTTTTTTATTATTATTTTTCTTACTACTATCATTATTATTATTATTATTATTATTATTAAGAGTTTGCCATTCTAATTTAGTCAAACGAAGAATGGTCATGTCTCTGTTGGATAGTGCCCTCAAAAAATATATTCCTCATAAGGGACCGGGTTCACTGGATAACCAACTGCTCCGGCTAAAGGAACCGGGTTACAGTGACAGTATGGTTAAAGGGCTACCGAAGAGACTGGTATTAAAGATCCGTGGGATGGCAACGAGGCGAAAGTCAGAAAGTGACAGGGCAGTGCGTGTAGCGCTTTTTCATGGCGTGTCCTTGAACTTGATTACTATCGCGGGGAGGTTCGGTGTAAAAGTGCTCTTGTCGACTGATTTCGTGTTAGGCAAGGTGACACACTTTTTGGGAGGACATTTAGGCTGTCAGAAAGAGAAAAAAGCACAGAGGCTTTTCATGACGTGTTTTTGTTTGTATGTAGGGCAAACCAACGGTATGGAAATGATCGGTTGAGTAAGCACAAGAGAGCAGTAAAAAACAAATTTGCCTAACTCCGAAATAGCTCTACATCTTAAATGGTGTGGAAACTGTGTGGCTGAGTGGGAAAATACAGCCTGTTATTCAAAGAAAACAATTGTATGAAAAAAGACCTCAAGGAGACCATTAGTATAACTTCTGTTAGAAACTCTAGAAACCAGCCCTTATGGCACTCGATGGTGCCAGAAAAGCCTGGGCGATTGTAGTGTGCAAGTGTTTTTTTTTTCGGTGGATGAACGTGATTTTGGCAATAGCTTATTTCTGAACTAGTGGAAAGTTGGGCGTATGTATACTAAGGGCGTTGTCCCTATTGTTCTCTGCGAAAACTTTGACCACCTTTTCTTGTCTGGTGTTTACTCTAGCGAACCGTCGGGCCGTGTGCAAATGGAGGGTGGTGTGGAGAAGAGGGCTATAAAAGGAGTGTCCTGAATAAAATTTAGGAACTGTGCTCGAGACGTCTTGTGTTTGCTCCCTCTTGTAGCCTACTGTCATGTCGGTTGTGATTGAGAGGTGTTAAGTAATCACACGGAGACAATTTGGATGCGTTATATAAGCATTCACTGGGCAACAAAAGGAGATCGATGGAGAAGAATATGTACAACGCTAATTACGTTAGAGTTATTTGAGCACAAAAGTTTCACTTAACGCGCATGTCGTTGATTGGTTGAGGGAGCAGGCAGTCGGGCAGTCAGCGAGGTGGTCGGGTGGTCAGAGAGTCGGAGGGCAGTCGGTCACTTGTTCAAGTCAAGCAGCCAGTCACTTGGGTAGCCGAATGGTCAGCGAGTCGGACCGAGTCCGGGGCTTGAGGGTTCCGTTTGTAGTCGCCGGTTGCTTTCCGCGCAGCTGAGTCGACCTCGTACAGGCCGGCGCCTCGAGCGCTTGGAAGCAGCGCAATCGGATCTCTCGGGGTCTGGGCACCCCGACGGAGGTCGTTGCTGTGTCCTCGAGTTTCGGCCGATGTTTCGCCTCTCGGAGCCTGGGAACCCCGACGGAGGTCGATGGTGCTCGTCCCGGATGGTCTGCGATTCGACTTCGACTGTCCCGAGCCCTGCGTGCCGCCCTCTCTCACGAGCTCCTCATCGTCTTTTTCCTCTTCACTCTCTGTCCGGCAACGACCATGACACAGGCCCCCTCTTCAAGTTTTGTTTTTCTTTTTGGAAAAAAAAAGCTAAACCACATGCGTCGGTTGCGGACACAAAAATGCACAGAGTCCAACAGTTCAGAAAAAATGTTTCAGTTCGGTGTCAAACAACTAGACACAACTCAGCCCGGTGCGCACACTCAATTCAAAATCCATAATTCGCGCAAACAAATCAATCAAAGTTTTCTCAAATCAGGTTGTGTACAAGGTCACCTTAAACGCTATATTTAACTTTGAAATACTTTACGACACTAACCTTTCAACTGAAGTCATCAACGAGACCGAAAAGGTAAGGCCGTACCAACTCCACAAAATTACAAAAACATGAGAATGAAATACGGATACGACTGGCCAGTTACTTCTCTTCTGTATCACTGATACAGAAACCAAAAACCTGGCCCTAACTTCACTTAACGTCCTAGATAATGCCATTAGCCACTACTATTCTATGAATATTACACACGGCTCAGGTAGTCACCACCCACGTTGTCAACTCCCTTAATATATTCAACCGAAAACTCGTACTCCTGCAAAAGCAAACTCCACCTCAGCAGCCTGCTATTTGAAGCTTTCATTTTGTTTATATACTGCAAAGGCTGGTGGTCGCTTTGAACTACGAATTTCTTGCCATACAGATAAAGGTGGAACTTTTGAATGGCCCAGACCAAAGCTAGAGCTTCCTTTTCAACGGTGGCATAGTTCTTCTCCCTTGGTAGCAATTTTCTGCTAGCGCACGCGACGGGATGCAAGAACGACTCGTGCTTCTGCATTAACATAGCTCCGAGACAACTATCTGAAGCGTCAGTTCGAAGTACAAACTTCCTGGTGGGATCCGGTGCTTTCAGGATCGGTCCCTCTGATAGTGCCTTCTTCAACTCGTGGAAGGCCTTTTCTTGCCTGTTCGTCCAACAGACACTATTGGGCTCCTTCTTTGCTGTCAGTTCGACCAGGGGCAAACTTTTTTCTGCATAATTCGCAATAAACTGCCGGTAATAACCGGTGAGTCCCAAAAATGACCTCACTTGTTTCTTCGTTGTGGGTCGCTGAGATCCCACCACCTTGTCCAAAGTATCCGGAACAGGGGCGAGCTCACCGTTCCCTAGTCGATGTCCGAGAAAAGTGACGTGCCTCATTCCAACCTCACATTTTCTGGGCTTTACGGTTAACCCCGCGTCCTCAATCCTTTGAAGGACTCGCTCGAGTACAGAGACATGCTCTTCCCAAGTATCGGTCGCAATCAAGACATCATCGATGTAATGTCGGACCCCGTCGATTCCTGCCAGCACCTCTCGCATAAGTCGCGTAAAGACTGCGGATGCAGTTTTAATACCAAACGGCATGTATCTAAATTGAAACAATCCCGACGACGTGGAAAACGCAGTCTTCTCCTTTGAGTCATTCGAAAGGGGGATTTGCCAATACCCTTTGGAGAGATCTAACTTGGAAAAATAAACTCGATTGCCTACCTCGGCAAATACGGCATCTACTCGGGGAATGGGTTCGGCATCGGAGACTAGAATGTCGTTGAGCCGGCGGAAGTCAATGCAAACCCGGTAGGTCTTGTCTGGCTTTTTTACGAGAACCAAGGGCGAACAGTACGCAGAAGTAGACTTCTCGATTACCTTTAGTTTAAGCATTTCGTCTACCTCCTTTTCAATCACGCGCTCCATGGAAAACGGAATCGGGTATTGAGGCGTACGAAGGGGTTCATCTGTGGTCAGCTGCAACTTACATTCCAGCAGATTTGTACGCCCCGGTACATCCGAGAATATCGTAGCGTGTTTCTCCATGACGTCCGTGATGTCTTCCCGCTGTCTTCGACTGAGATCGTCAGCTAGTGCCACTTCCTTTATTCCCTCTGCACTTCTCAGGTCAAGGCATGGAAGTGGTTGATCACTTGTGTCCTCAATGGCTATCATTGACGACACTTGCTCTGCCGCGCCCGCTGCCTCACGTTCTTCATACCGCTTGAGCATGTTGATATGAAAGAGCTTGGTGGCGTGTCCTAGATCAACCTCATAATCGGCCTCGTTCCTTTTTCTCACCACTCTGTAGGGGCCCTTCCATTGCAATTGCAGCTTGTTCTTCTTCGAAGGTATTAAAAGCAGGGCCCGGTCGCCTACTTTCAAGTCTCTCTTCCCACTTTTCTTGTCATACATCTTCTTTTGATATCTTTTTGCTGATGCTAAGTTTTTGTGAGCCAGTTCCATTGTTTTCTCGAGACGGCTGCGCAGGTCAAGAACGAATCCATACGTCGTCTTGAGGCTGGTTCCTAGTTCATCTCGAGTCCACACCTCCTTTAGGATTGTCAGCGGTCCTCGAATATGGCGGCCGTAAATGAGCTCAAACGGGGAAAAGCCTAAACTAGCTTGAGGCACCTCGCGGTACGCAAATAGCAAAGGTGCTAGGTACCGATCCCAAGAGCGCGGCTTCTCCTGGCTCATCTTGGTCAACATCTGTCTCAAAGTGCCATTGTACCTCTCAACCAATCCATTACAGATCGGGTGATAGGGTGTGGTTTGTAATCTCTGAATCGATAGGAGTTCTGTCATTTCTTGCATCAATCCAGATGTGAAGCTTGCGCCTCGATCCGTTAAGATCTGCCGGGGAAAACCCACTCGGGAGAAAATCTCTAGTAATCCCTCCGCGACGGCGCGCGAATCGCAAGATGGTAACGCAACGGCATCGGGATACCTCGTTGCAAAATCCACCATCCTAAGGATGTACCGATTTCCGCTATCTGAGGTAACTGGGAGCGGTCCTATTAGGTCCATGGCCACCCTCTCAAACGGAGTGTCAATCACTGGCATTTGCCCAAGTGGTGCCCTTTTAAGGTTCCCCTTCGGGGTGGCCCTCTGGCACGTATCGCATGATCTGACATACCTCCTAATGTCGGCTTGGACCCCTGGCCAATAGAAAGCCTCTAACACTCTGTCAATGGTTCGTTTGATCCCCTGGTGGCCCGCCATCACACTATCATGCGCCACCTCTAGAACATAACGTCTCAGTGGGGTGGGGACGACCACCTGCTTGAACGACTTTCCACCCTGTTGTTCGAATCGTCGGCAGAGTACTCCTTTCGAGATGTAAAAGTAGTACCTCGATCCATCCTTCGTGTTATACACTTGACCTATTTTGTTTCTACAGACCTGCAACGTGTCGTCAGATTTCTGCCTCTCTTTTAGTAGCTCAGAGGTCACTTCTTCCCTTTTTACTTCGCTAGATGCATTCGTCTTATCCGATGGGATCAGTCTATGTGCGGCTGATACATTGCTCATATCGATCGAGTCCTTTCGGGTATCAGTCTTCTTTCCTTCTGAGATTGGTTGCATCTTTTGTCTATTCCAATTAAGATCAGGTTCATCGGCTCTTCGGGCTCCCTCAACGTTTCCTACAATGACGTCGTAGAGCGGTGCGTCCATGCACTTCACGAGTAAATCTCCAGTAAAATACGGGGAGCAGAGTTTCACTCTCGCCTCTGGCAGTTGCAATGGCGCTCCATTTACGAGAATCACAACGCCCGTTTTACCCGTGAGATTGGCATCTTCCACTAGGCTACTTCGAACGATTACTGTGTTACTGCCTGTATCGCGCAGCACACTGACCGGTCTTTGGTTTAGCAAACCACGTACGACAGGCATATTGTCAGCTTCGATCAATCTCGTCTGTTCATGGACTGCACTAATTAGCCCAGTCTCGCTATCTTGGATAGGCGGAGGGTTTGGTTGCTCTGTGGTGTGCCCTGGTGAGGTCACTGCGCTCTTATCCGATACCGGATCAACAAAACACGATACTTGTGGCCTATCTTGACGTTTCTTGGGACAATCTTTCGCGTCATGTCCTTCCCTTCGGCAGAGCGGGCAAGAAGGAATCTTTTGTTTGTACCCGCTTCGGCACTGAGGCGCTTTGTGGCCTAGCCTTCCACATAAGAAACACTTCGGCTTAGGAAACGTTGACTGGTCTGAGCTTCCTCTGTTGGACGACGCGACTTTCGGATCATCTCTAAAGGAGGATAGATTTTTCTGTTGTTGTGCCTCCAGAAATCTATCGGCGGCCTCAACCATTGATTTAAGCGTCTTACAATCTCTCTCTTTTAAAAATACAGTGAGCCTCGCGTGGCATTGTGACATAAATTGCTCTGTCAAGATCTTATCTCGCAGAGCTTCATACGTTGACGGCGTCTCTCCTACCTCCATCCACCTGTCAAAGTAACCTTGCAGTCGGGCGGCGTACTGACTAGCCGTTTCCCCTTCTTCGGGTTTCGAACTCCTGAATTTCTCCCTATATCCCTCTGTTGTGAATCGAAACCTATCAAGAAGAGCTTTCTTGGTTGCTTCATAACTCAAGGAATCCTGTGGGGATAGTCTACCATACAGCTTCAGCGCCTCTCCTGTAAGACACATGCTCAGAGCTGTCGCCCACTTTGCTTCTGGCCACTCCTCTCCCCCAGCGATGCATTCGAAACGCTTCAAGTATGCGTCGAGATCATCCCTCCTCTCGTCGAAAGGAGGAATGAGCTTCCGGGGACAGAGATGAGCGGAGTTCATTCTCCCGCTGCCATGACCCTCTGAAGCCTCGGTAGTGGTTGCCGCAGCCGCCGTTTCAGCTAGCCTTATACGCAACTGCAATACCCTCTCTTCCCTCTCTGCCTTATCTCTAGTCGCGAGTCTCTCAGCGGCTCTTTCCTCCTGTTCATGCGCATATTTCTCTTCTGCCCACACTTTTAGTTCATCGGCCTGGAGGCCCAACGCCTTGCCAACTTCTACAATATCTTTTAAATCCATTGCTTTGTAAATACCTCTCAACGATCCAAAGTGTCTCCGTCCTGTCGCGGACGCCAAATTGTCATGTCGGTTGTGATTGAGAGGTGTTAAGTAATCACACGGAGACAATTTGGATGCGTTATATAAGCATTCACTGGGCAACAAAAGGAGATCGATGGAGAAGAATATGTACAATGCTAATTACGTTAGAGTTATTTGAGCACAAAAGTTTCACTTAACGCGCATGTCGTTGATTGGTTGAGGGAGCAGGCAGTCGGGCAGTCAGCGAGGTGGTCGGGTGGTCAGAGAGTCGGAGGGCAGTCGGTCACTTGTTCAAGTCGAGCAGCCAGTCACTTGGGTAGCCGAGTGGTCAGCGAGTCGGACCGAGTCCGGGGCTTGAGGGTTCCGTTTGTAGTCGCCGGTTGCTTTCCGCGCAGCTGAGTCGACCTCGTACAGGCCGGCGCCTCGAGCGCTTGGAAGCAGCGCAATCGGATCTCTCGGGGTCTGGGCACCCCGACGGAGGTCGTTGCTGTGTCCTCGAGTTTCGGCCGATGTTTCGCCTCTCGGAGCCTGGGAACCCCGACGGAGGTCGATGGTGCTCGTCCCGGATGGTCTGCGATTCGACTTCGACTGTCCCGAGCCCTGCGTGCCGCCCTCTCTCACGAGCTCCTCATCGTCTTTTTCCTCTTCACTCTCTGTCCGGCAACGACCATGACAAAGCGTGGGGAGTCTACCCGTAACTAGTCAAATGGCGAATGACTCGTCGGTTTCTTGTTGCGACGTATTAGTGCACCCCCCCCTCCCTAAGCGGCTGTACAGACGTATTGGTCCAGTTCTTGTGGGACCGTTGACGAATTCTGCCATACATCGACCAAGTACGGTTGGTCAGCTCGA